>NW_019289690.1:277276-290279 GCF_000500325.1 Leptinotarsa decemlineata
ACCATATAGGTACTGGAAGTTTTTTCTTTGTTTTTATTATTGTTCCTGTATACTATTTTATTTTATTTTTGTTTATTCCATTTGTATTTTTATGGTGGATAAAGATGTATTATTATTATTATTATTATTATAACTTGTTTGATAACTTCATTTTTTGATTTATTTCAGCTGAACAGATTTTATACAATAATTTCAATGCATAACAATATGGTGTGTTCTAGATAATAACGACACTGGTTTTCTTTGAGACAAACGAACTTCAAAGTTCGCAACGTCACCTTATTGCTGAGTCTCTTGACATCTCCTCTGTATATTCTAGCCCATTGGACGACATTAGCTTGTTCATTTGGAACACAGCCTTCAATCATGTCAAACTGACAAATGTGTAAGTGCATAGAAATGAATAAAAATCATGAACACGGGTTTGTGAGCGGTGTAAACGTTTCAAAAAGGGCAAGAAGACATCGAAGATGATCCATGATCAAGATACACAAAAGCGACTTGATATTTGCAGTGTTGCTAATTTGAATATTGGGATGAGACAATTGGGACAAATAATTCACGAACATTTCAATATGAGAAACATTTTGTATATAGAATAATATCAACGAATTTTTTTTCATATCGTCACTTCACCATTTCTCTCTATCCATGAGAGTAAAAATTTCAGGTACAATTTCCAATTGAGGGTTCATACCGTACCCAAAAATCCTATAGATAGAGCAAGACATATTCGAAAATTTGTACGTTGGACGTTGTTTCGGACATCCATGAAAATCTTTCCTGATTCGTATGTTCACAACAAGAAATATAATTCCAACGGAACGAAACACATCGTATTATTTGCTGCTTTCTGCCGGCTGGAATTATTGTTTTATGCTTGCGGTCTTGGCTTGTGCCTGTTTGCGAAACTGAATGTAGGCACTAGGAACCGCGAAACTTTGTTAAGTGTACCACAATAGAGATAAACGGATAACTGCTATCTCTGCCAACGGCTGGTATACAAAAGTCATTGCTACTACCACCGAAATCGTGCTGAACAATGGTAAAAATATTCCAATTTGATCGCAAGAAAGTTGATTAATAATAAATTATGAGGTGTGGCGTTTCAAAAACGTACTTATTTGATATTGAAAGTCTATAAAAAAATCTGAGTCGTTATTTATATGAGTTATGAATATGATGATATTTTTATGTACAATTAATGGAAATGTCAACACATCAAGTGTCTACAACACACTGTTTTGTAAGATGTTATACAATATGTGTCACATGAGGTTTTTCTTCAAAAGTTTGAAGTGAAGGGAGGATTTGTTTTTGTATAATAGTTATAGATATCATTGTACTGGGTTTTTCTCAATTGATTAGTGATGTCATATTGTCATCAACCCTCTTTTTATTGTATATAAATGACTTTTTGGAAAAAAACAAGAGTCCAATATATTTCTTTGCTAACGACAGTAAACTTGTCTCGTCATTTCATTTGGATTCCAGGATATCGGCTACAGCGGCACTTCTTCACCGGCAGTAAGAGATTGTATATCTTAATGAGTTGGGGTGAAAGTAACCACGTTCAATTCAATACCACAAAAACCCAGGCAAAAGATAAATGTTTCCGAACCGAATATAATAATGTCAGGTCAGAAAATTATGCTTTTTGCTTCGATAAGTTTGTTGGAGGTTAAAATGGACACCAATATGTCTTGGCACAATCATGTCGTTGAAATTCTAACAGTCGCTCCTCAAAAGCTTGGAACACTGTTCCGAACCAGAGAACTGTACCTACAAACTCAAGCAACTTTTGATGCTTCATAAAGCTCAGATCAGATCTTTTTGGAGTATTGTTCGCATGTATGGCGCTCTGCATCCAAACATGCCCTGAAGTTGCTGGATTCCATCCAGAAAAAAAACAACCTTGATAGCCTGGAACATCGAAGAAAGGTTGGAGATTTGTCTCTCTTCCACAGATACTTTTACGGGAAGTGTTCAAGTGATTTTGCACATTTGATTCCACCAAGAGCGGTACATATCAGAAATACGCGACGGGCTGTAGCTGCTCATTGTTTTAAAGTTCAACTCAGTACACCTCGAACTTCACTGTTCAGAAACTCTTTCATCTGGAGAAGTGCGTTTATGTGTTTATACTTAAGTTAGGTCAAAAGTGGGAGAATTTATTCGATCGTCACTGCAACCCACAAGGGTTTATTGTGAATCACATCTATTCTAAACTCGGCCAAATCTTACT
Source organism: Leptinotarsa decemlineata (assembly GCF_000500325.1). Classification (NCBI taxonomy): domain Eukaryota; kingdom Metazoa; phylum Arthropoda; class Insecta; order Coleoptera; family Chrysomelidae; genus Leptinotarsa; species Leptinotarsa decemlineata. The sequence continues at coordinate 279,522 of NW_019289690.1, forward strand.
AGTCAGGTCCGCAGCAGAGCATATATTTCGTGCCTGCCCCGCTGCGGACCACTTCACCACTATTGATGCCAATCAACTGTGTGGTATTCCATTAAAGGTCAGAATTGCTATAATCCATAACCATCGACAAGAAGAACTATACTAGTGGATAGCTGTGTGGTATTTATTTCCACGTCAGATTTGCCATAAGCCATAACCATCGACACGAAGAACTATAATGGTACACAATAATTACAGTGAGCAAAGAGCTATTGGAAATAGGACCTTCAGCACCGTTCCTAGATCTCATTCCTAGATCTCATTTTCAGATATCTGAATATCTGAAGGCAACTGAAAACTTGTGGTCATGTACCGGTCTCAACCATTATAAGCATCACTCACTTATTCTGTGGCCGTGCTCTAGTGCATGTTGAGCAAACAATAGACTTTTCTGGTCTATGAAACCGAAAATATGAAATATATTCCTCATAGCGACCTTTCGAAATCTGCTTAGTTTGACCAGTTTGCAGTCCTCACAGTTCATTTCATAAATTCCAGACTGTTTCCGGTTGCCCATTACTTGTCGAAATGTAGGAGTACTTTTGAAAGCCACTTCACTATTTATTTGGAAAAAATTGAATCAATTCGTTGAAGAAGCTATAAATTTTGATTCTTCATTTTTCTGAAGACAATTTTTTTCACCCAATTAACGTATATGCTATGTTATATACTTTCAGTTATCTTCTTCATAAATTGTTTTTTATATCTCATCATATGATTTTTTCAAACATCATTCATGGCATGGATGTCATGGCATTTTCTAAAGCCATGACATCCAGAAATGTTCAAGGAGATAGCTGAGAGTAACAAGTATCCTTCAAAGGAAGTGGATAAGTTAATTAATAAAAAGACATAATTTGAAGAGTGTCTTCGTAAATCCACGACCAGACGAAGGCTCAAAATTTATAGTTCTTCCAATCAAACCATATCAAACCATAATATGAAAGTGGATGTCAAAACTTCTCGTACACTTCAACAAGTATTGGAATGTAAGCTTTCACGCACGCGATTCATCATGCGCGGACGTTGAATTCTGCCATTTGTTAGGTTAGATTAGTATCTTTTGTACTGAGTAACCTTTCAATAAAAGCATTCATTATTATTTTTGAGTTTCTAGCCTCTCGGTATTTTCGAACAGGATTTTGTGTTTCCCGTCGGACAGTGCTTGTTCAGCGACTGCAGACTTTTCGTTTTGTCCCAATTGGCAACTCCGCTTGTGCTCGATATAGAGTTTACCACAGTGACATGGAATCCTGTAAACTCGCGCCGATTTGAGTGGATCTCTGCTGCCTTTTGCAGAACTCAGATACTCAGATATTTCTTTAGTTGGTTTGAAGACGGTGTTAACTTTCTCCTTGTTTAGAATTTTCCTGATTCGGTTGGTGACACCTTCTATGTATCCCTTGGGGTTGATTTTTACTGATGTTTCTCTTCTTTTTCTTTGAACGTGTAGCGCGGATTATATCTTTTCTGTCGTAGCCGTTCGCTTGTAACACAATTGTTAGATGTTTTATTTCGTTGTCGACGTACCTTTCTTAAAATATTCTCAAAGGTCTGTTCACTAGGGTGTTGATGACGATTCGTTTCTGTTTTGGATGCTGGTTGGATCCATTATGTATGTATCGATCTGTGTGTGTTTTAACCAGTGATGAAACAAGTTTACTAGCTAAAGGGGAAAATTTCAGCGTAACACCATCGACAATACCAACAGAAAAAATCATCGCAAACATAGAAGCCGGAATTGAAAATCTACCTGCAGATATCAAAGAAGAATTACGAAGCGAATCCGCAAGAATGCTGAGGAAATTCAGACCTCCGAGATGCAGCTTTCCAACGGGTGAAAATGCCGCCAATGCCGCCAAATGCCGTCTCAATGCTGACGAAAATATCACCATTCTGCCTGCTGACAGAGGAAACGCAACAATGGTCTCAAACACTTCAAACTATAAAAGCAAAGTCAATAACCTTGTCAGTCAAGAAACGTACAAAAGATTACAAAAAGACCTAACAGAGAAAATCACAAGAAAGACCAATCAACTGATAGAACTTCAATACCACAAGAGATAAAAAAAAAACTTTGCAGATCAGAAGCATTACCACCGAGGCTCTATGGATAACTGAAAATTCACAAAGAGGATGTACCACTGAGACCGATATCAAATGCCATAGGTTCACCAACCTACAACCTCGACAAAACATTTATCGGATATGCTGCAGAAACATATTGGGAAGACTAAGACATACGTTCGAGGCTCTACTGACTTCATAAAACATTTGAAAGGCATCACGTTAGAGCCAAACGACATTTTAGTTAGCTTCGATATTGTATCCTTTTTCACAAATGTACCACTCGCGGAATTCCTGAACTACATAAAGGAGATCTTTCCACAATATATCAACTTATTTCGACATTCACTAACGACAATTCATTTTCAATGGAATCAAACCTTTCATGGCAGTCCACTTAGCCATGAGTGGTGAATTTCTACACAAAAAAATTTGAAGAAAAATCCATTCAAACTGTGGAAAAACGATCGAAGCACTGGTTGAGGTATGTAGATGACACGTTCGTTGTTTGGGGTCATGAAAAAGAAGAACTTCAGAACTTCCTAAATCATATGAATAGCTTTCATCTGAAAATCTAGTTTACCGGAATTAGAAGAAAACCCTCAAATCCCTCTCCTTGATGTTTTACTCATCAAGGAAGGAAATCAACTGGGCCATAAGGTGTACAGGAAGAAAACACACAAAGATCGACACCAACATAATGGATCCAACCATCATCCAAAACAGAAACGAACCGTCATTAACACCCTAGTGAACAGAGCTTTGAGGATATGTAAAGAAAGGTACGTCGACGACGAAATAAAACACCTAACAAATGTATTACAAGCGAACGTCTACGACAGAAAAGACATAATCCCCGCAACACGTTCAAAGAAAAAGAAGAGAAACTCCAGTGAAGATAAATCCCAAGGTACTCTCTATCTGCCATACATAGAAGGTGTCACCAACCGAATGAGAAAAAATCTTAAAAATGGGAAAGTCAACACCGTCTTCAAACCAACTAAGTAAATATCTGGGTATCTGAGTTCAGCAGAAGACAACAGGTATCCACTCAAATCGCCGGAAGTTTACTGGATTCCATGTAACTGTGGTAAAGTCTATATCGGTCAGACGAAAAGAAGCATTGGTACCCGCCTAGTCGAGCACAAGCGGAGTTGCCGATTGAGACAAACCGAGAACTCTGCAGTCGCTGAACATGCACTGTCTGACTGGGAACACAAAATTATATTCGAAAATATCGAGAGGCTGGCAACTTTGAATCATTATTCAACAAGAATGCGTTTAGAAGCCATAGAAATCCAAAAACACCAAGAGAACTTCACACGTCAAGAAGAATACTTCGACCACGCCACTGAAGATGCTGCCGCAGTCGCAGTCGAAACGTTGGAAAATCATAACCAAAGAAGACCACGGCAAAACCCGGAAACTGTCCAACACTTCAAGTGTTGAGAAAAGCCTTAGTCTAGTCCTACTTGTACATGACCACAACGACGCTCAAAGGTCCGACAGTCAAAAAGTAGTTCAGTGCTTTTTCAAACGGAAATATATCGACACCGAAGAAACGGGTGATCGATCTCTAAAAATGAAATAATATTTTAAGTTAACCATCGCAATGGCAGTTATTATAGGAATGTTGTTAATAAGTACCAACGAAATTGTTAGATTTTTCATTACTTGATAGGTCTAGTGTAGTAAGCTAAACTTTTATTTCGGCTACGTTAACAATTTTGAAATTACCAAAATTGTTATTGTAAAAATTATTTTTCGCATCGTACCTTCGAACAAAGCGTCCTATCAAAATCTTCAATGGACAAAATATCCTTAGAATAGTCCAAGGAATAGTTTTTAATTTAATTTTTTAATTTTTTGCCGCACGTTTGATAAAAACCCTGTATAAGAATTACAAAATATGGATTATATTGTCAAAATCAGAAAATGAATGCTAGTTGGAATAATTTTTTTATTGACCATTTGTCAAAATTGGCCGGAAAAGGAAAAGCCTTAGATTCACGAAAGCTGCGAGGATTGCGATAAAAAGTTTGTTGGTCAAACTAAGTGAACTGTAATAGATCGCTTCAAGGAACATGCTCCACTTATTTGTTTTCATAGAGTTGAGAAATATAGACTGTTGCTTAACGTGCCACAGAATAAGTGGAGGATGCTTGTTGCAACTGGTACATTACAATGAGTTTTTAGATGCCTTCGAATGTTTAGAAATCAAAAAATGTGTAATGAGAACTATAAACAGCGGTGAAAAAGGTCCTATTCCTAACAGTCTTATATAATTGCAGGTAGAAAACAGGTAAACAGTAGGTACAACAGGTAGAAAATGATACAAGGAATGATGAAAAATACTATGAGTTAAAGTATTAACTCCCTACACTGTAGGGTAATGGACTAACACCTATCAGAAAAGAATTACTGCCCTGGCTAATACCACGAAGGGCGTTGGATTATATCCGACAGGTGTCAGTGCAGGATTCTTCACTGAAGCTATTTCTGCATATGCTGTTGGCGATACAACTGCTGCAATAGATTTTCAATTAATAAAACACGCTTGCAGATACACTTGAAGTAGTTGTTTTCTGATAGGTGTCAGCCCATCAACCTACAGTGTACGGAGTTGAGACTGGCCTAAACGAATTGTTCCTTTAAGTGATTTGATTCTTGACCAGTCTCAAGTACGCCCACTGACTATATGTGAAAAGTTTTCTTTCCTTATACAAGATATTGGACAAATTTCAGATATGCGGTTGTTTACCTCCTACAGGCAGATGAGACGATGACAAACCTGTCGTTTGTTGTACGCTTCAGCCTAGTTCAAGGAATGATACTCTGAATGAATTTAATTTTCAATTATCGGAAATCATCGACTTTATATTGATAATAGACACTACCTTGTACTGACGAGTGGCCAAACAGCCCGAAACCGGTCTGCAAGTATTTTCCAATGATTGAAAATCTATTGCGGCAGTTGTATCGCCAACAGCATATGCAGGAATAACTTCAGTGACTAGAATCCTGCACTGACACCTGTCCGATATAATCCAACGTTCTTCGTGGTATTAGCCAGGAAAGTAGTCGTTTTCTGATAGGTTTCAGACCATTAACCTACAGTGTAGGGAGTTAAGACTGGCCTGAATGAATTATTCCTTTAGATGATTAGAAAAAAAATGTATCAAATGAAAATTTGAGAAATTGAAAAATTCTCAGTTTTTCCAGTTGTTTTTTAGACACATTCTGTGGTATCGTATCAAACAGCTTTTCTCATATATTTTCACAAACGTTATTGAGTTTCCAAACTCAGTTTCCATCTTGATATTGTACCCTCCAACACATCTCAAATATTTAAATATTCAACTGATTTTCCATATCTTGAACATTGATAAAGGTTAATTATTCTCTCTCAAATTCAAAGGAAAGAAAAATTTTCAGCAATTAATTACAGGAAACGCACATCTTCTGTCATTATTTTTTTTCCAACAAAAGGCTATTCTTTTAATCGTTCACTGATCTAGGACAGCCGAGCATTTCTTGTCGTTGTGACTTGAACTTTAATAATTAATATCAGCAAGTTCTCAAAGTGTCCGGAGGAAACATGAACAATGGAGAATTATATTTATTAATTTTCCCTTTTGATTAATTAAAAAAGTTCAACCGGAAAATGAATGTCGTGAGGAAATGCTACTCGCTGTGGCTTAGGACTGAAATGTTTTTGTCGTTGAGAATGAATTGTTCTGGAGGGTGAGCTTTGACCAGCAGTGACGTATGGAGATATTGAAATTCGGCCAAGGAATTTCTTTCTCGAAGGAACACTGCTGAATATCTTGTGAAAAAAAATTGTATTGATTATATGTTCAGATTCATTTTGGTATCCACTATGAATTCTACAGGTTATAAAATAATATTTCATGTGCAAGCATAAGTTGATTTCTTCAACTTGACGTAATTAGTTTTCATATAGAATATTTTGAACTATCAAGTTCATTTACTTTGAACCTGGATATATCATGTCACTCTACAGAATAATTTTTCACATTCAATCCAACAATATACTGTACAAAGTTTATGATTGATAATAATAATTTTCTAAGTTTCGAAACAAGGTATATTTTCCAGTAATTCAAAGCATGAAACAAATCATTGAAGGACATCAGTACTTATTTTTTTATGAAGGGAGAGTTGTAGTGCATCAATAATGAACATTAGAATTTTTTGATAGATCTAGAGGCCTATTTTATCAATAGTTTCGCCAATAAACCGAAAACTCTTGCGATTGTTAATGCTTTACATGACTTGGAGACACCTTAACTTCTGAAAAAATTTTTATGAAATGTTTGATGAGTAGAATGTGGAAACTCTGGATATGATACTAACCAAGTGAGTTAGAGAAACGCGCGTCGAGGGAGAGAGAGTATGGAAAGGTATAGACGGTGATATACTGAAATTCATTCAGAACTATCCGAAATCTGGGAAATCAAAGAACTAATGCTAGTTGCACACACACCGATTTTGGACGGCCGACTTTGTACCGGTCGTCCAAATTCCAATAGTGAAACACATGTGGGAACGGAACCTGGCACACACGCTGACCGGTGATCGGCGTCGAGCTTCCTGAAAGAATGTTCCCTGCGAGTGGCCGTCAATGGAAATCTCTCGAATACGTTTACCATCAACGTTGGTGTTCCCCAGTAATCCATATTGTCTCCAACCCTCTTTTTATTGTATACCAACAACTCACTGGAAAAAAAAATAGAATCTAATATATTACTTTGCTGACGACAGCACACTTGTCTCGTCATTCCATTCGATTCCAGGACATCGGCTGCGGATGCACATCTTCACCGGCAGCAGGAGGTTGCATATCATAATGAGGATCTAGAAGTGATTTCGAATTGGCGCGAAACTAATGAGGTTTTCTCCAAAAAGATAAATATCTCTGAACCGGATATAATAATGTCAGGACAGACAATTCCGCTTTCTGCTTTGATAAGTTTGTTGGGGTTAAAATGGACCCCAGTATGTTTTGGCACAATCATGTCGCTGGAATCGTACTGGCTGCTTCTCAAAAGCTTGGAACACTGTTCCGAACTAGAAAACTGTAGGTACACACCTCAGCAACTTTTGATGGTTTATAAAGCTCAGATCAGACTTTTTTTGGAGTATTGCTATCATATATGGAGCTCATCTCTTAGCATATGAAACTGCTGAATTTCATTTAGAAAAAACCATCTACCTGATTGGAGACGTCGACATCACTTGCAACCTCCATAGTCTGGAACATCGAAGTTGAACATATGTACCAGGAGCGGTACATATGTTCAACTCAATACACCTTGAACTTCACTGTTCAAGAACTCTTTTATTTGGAGAACTATGTTTATGTGGAATTAACTTTCTGAGAACGTTTTGCCCAATGGCAAATAGATTTAATCTCCGCTCTTAGAGTGCCTTGAGGATTTTCTTGTAGTGCTTGTGTTTTTTCAATAAAAAATTAGTGACAATAATACAATAATAATTATAATTTATTGTTTTGAGAAAATAAAAGTAATAAACGAAATTATTTACATGGTACGTTTTTCCACAAAATGTAACCAAACGAGTCAGTGCATTCATTGAGGAAGCAACATGTGTTTCGCCATACAATGGCTTCTTCGGGCGTCTTATTACTAACCGAATTCTACATATTCAATGCTTTATATACCTAATTTTACAATTTGAAGTACCTAACATTCAAGTACCCGAGTTTTACCAAGCCATTTAATGTTTTATGTGTACCCGAGTTTGTAATGAATTAAATGACCTATGTTTATGTACCAGTTTCCACATTTGAAAAAATATTTAGTGTGGGGGAGTTATTTCCAGTTTGTGTCTGAAAGTCACTTCTTTACATGATCTATACATCTTTATATAGAGTTGATTTTTTGAAATCGATTGCTTTCTTCCTTTCTTCGGAAGATTTCCACATTTTTTTATAGCAAGATGAGGAAGTTTTTGTTATGACGCTCTGCATACGGATATGAATAATAAAATATATTTTTTCAAGAGTTACATTTCTTGTTCACGTTCTTCAGTGAATTCGAAATACACGCTCGTCCTGAACACTCTCAGGAAACTTACTGACAACCAAATAATTCTGATCAATAAAATGGTTCGACATTGCGCTAAACAAAAAATATCGCACAATGCGTCACTCGAAGTGGAAATATTTACAGGAGTTTTCACTTATCTTCTTCTCGCTTGTTTGCCATTCAGCGGGACCATGTACTTATTTCCTTGCGAGCCAGCTTTAGACTTGGAGGCGGCGAGTTAATTCCAAAAATTACTTTATAAATTCAGTTTTCGAAGGAAATGAAGTTCGAAGTGGTTGTGACACGTTTTCAACAAATTTAACTGTGGATTTGAAAAAGAACTCATGAAAAAAGCATTCCTTTCACGATCGATTCCTTCGAGAAGAGATGCGTGTAATTTGTTTGGAAAAATACACACTTATATGGAATTACCGAATATATTTTATTTTATTTCATACCTGATGAGTTGAGTCGTACTGGGTGATATAGACAAACCACTCTTTCTAATCATTTCTCTAGGTTAGGTCAAAAGTGAGTGAGTCTATATTCGAAGGGTAAATAAACGCTTTGGAGTGAGCGAATCCTGAAAGATTCTGTCAGAAGTTTATGAATCTTCTTGCCATCCAGTGTTCAATATTTGTTCTGGTCCGATGATGCTGCTTGCAGCACCCTCCTTTGCAAGTGAGTCAGCAGTATCATTGCCTTCCAGGCAAGTATGGCCAGGACTCCACACCAGAGACAATCTGTTGAGCCTTCCTATCGAGTAGAGTCGATTTTGGCAATTTGCTACCAATTGAGACGTTGCTCGGTATGAGCCAAGAGCTTCCAATGCCGCTTGACTGCTCGAGAATATTTTTATTGACTCATGTATGAGGTTAGAATCTTCCATTCTCTCCGCACACAATTCAATAGCGTGAATTTTCGCTTGAAATACAGTCGCATATGTTGATATCTTTGTCCTGGGTCTACGACTGAAAACATCTGTACCAGAACGTGAAGGTGTTTTTGATCCATCTCTCTTAATATTTCCTTCTCCCGATGGATCCAGTCCTCTCTACTACTCGGGAACAGTAATTTATAAGGCAGTTTGTTGTTGACAGTTGGAGGCATAAAGTCAGGGGTCATTTCCAGAATGCTGTGACTTCCAGTGTCAACCGACAGTCTGTTATACTCTGCATTAAATTTATTTGTGCAATTGGCAATATCCACAAATCTATATGCAGTCCATCTAGCTTCTCTCTTCAGACAACTGTGGAGAGGAGGTAGATCTAAAAAGATTTCCATGGCCGCTAACGGTGTGGTACTGATGGCACCATTTGTAAAGTCTTCGGCCACCAGGCAATTGCTCCATAAGTGATCATTGGTCTGACAATCATCACATGGAACCAATGGATGTGTTTGAGACCTAAACCCCAAATTTCACCACAAATCCTTCGACATGTCCATAGGAACAGCCTGACTTTGTGTAAAACTTTTTCTGAGAGCGCGTTCCAGGTGACTTCTTTATCAAGGACAATGCCAGGATATTTCCCTCCGTTCCAAATGGAATGACCTCACCATTGAGGGAAAGTGGCGATAAATTGTTCAATTTTCTCCTCCTGGTGAAGGAAGTTATCATAGTTTCACTAGGGTTGACAGACATCTGCTCCCTCAGGCAAATACTGTGAACAACGTCCATCGTGCTTTGCTACTCTTACCGACGTGGGCCTTGCCAAGATGATGAGGTCATCTGCATAAGCACGCAGATCTTCTTTTTTTCTGTCGAGGGCATCAAGCAGATCATCCATCAGGAGCGAACACAGAAGGGGAGATAGTCCTCCACGCTGAGGGCAGCTTCTGGTGACCTTGAACCTAATGGCCTCGCCTTGAAGAGTCGTAGTTGCAGTTCTGTTTACCAGCCTGGCATAGATCCAGGCAGTTATGGTCGATTCTATCATGATGTCAGGACAGACAACCCCGCTTTTTGCCTCGATAAAAGGCTGCTTCTTAAAAGTCTGTAACAGTGTTCTGAACCAGAAAACTGTACACACCTTAGCAATTTTTTATGCTTTATAAAGCTCAGATCAGACCTTCTGTGGAGCAGTTTTCTCGTGTATGGAACTCCGATCCTAAGCATAGCCTGAAGCTGCTGGATTCCATCCAGAAAAGAGCCATCCCCCTGATTGGAGACGCCAACATTACTTGCAATCTTGATAGTCTGGAACATCGAAGAAAGATTGGGGATTTGTTTTTCTTCTATAGATACTTCCACACGAAGTATTCAAGTGAATTGGCATATTTGATTCCACCAAGTGCGGTACATATCAGATTTTTCTGTAGTGCTTGTGATTTGTCTTTGAAAAAATTCAAATTATAAATTTCATTCGAAACGCATTTAACTACACGATACTTTCATTAGTTGTACTAGTACATCGAACTGTTTAACAAAACCTAATTAGATAAACGAATATTTCGGATAAAACAGGTAGGTTTGAAAAAATAATTACGAAGCAATGTTACTTCTAGCAAATCAGGTAATATGTTAATTATAAACATGTTATGGAAAAAAGTTGAACGATGATGAGTGAATAACTTCTTTTTG
>NW_019289691.1:0-81637 GCF_000500325.1 Leptinotarsa decemlineata
TTATATTCATTACGCCATATTTGTTTTTTCTCTGTCGATGAATTCTGCATGTCTTATCCTTTTATTTGACGTGCTGTATGCGACGATCCGATCATTATTAGTGAATATACAACTCAGTGCCCTTCTGACAGTTGCGCTATTATTTGTTGTAATATCTCATTCATTTCCACAAATCCTCACACATTTTCTACCACGCCACCACCTCCTACACTGACTACGTCACTTTCAAGCTTTTAATGATTTATCACTATTATTATCATTATTCGACCCTCATTCTCCAGTTCAATTTCATCTAGCACAATCAATCGAGCAATATTTGATTTCTCCATTCCGATTGGCTGACCGACATTACTCTGTAACAGAAGTTAGGTTGAGTGTTCCACAAGGTTCCGTTCAAGAGTCTAAAAATTCGCAAAATGAATCTCCATATGACAAAGCATGGACGTTAGTCATTTCCTGATGATGCTAACTTGGTTAGCGAAAATGGCTGTCATATTGAAACACGAAAAACCGTTACGACAATAACGATGAAACGATAACGAATGAACGCACGGAAAACGGTCGAAAACGCACGAAAAACGATCGAAAACGCACGAAAAACGATCGTAAACGCACAAAAACGATCGTAAACGCACGAAAAACAATCGAAAACGCATGGAAAATAACGTATTTTGAAATGTCATTGTCGAATACTTCGTTCCCCCATTGCCCTCACGTTGAGTCCACAACGCTCAACCTCTCGACACTTTTGGATCTCCTCTTTCTCCTGATGATGCTAACTTGGTTAACAAAGATACGAGACTTCCGACATGTTGGAACGCTAGACATGTTTTTTTCGTAAATGATGTATTTTGAAACGCCTTGTATACACATTAATATCATATTTCAAATCGACATGTTTTTTCCTTAAATGATATATTTTGACGCACCCTGTACACTTCGGCGTCATATTTGTTTTTCAATGATGTATTTTGAGATACCTTGTACACATTGAGGGATCGCACGTTGAAAACTAACAGCCTCGTGAAAGTGTTATGTTTTTCTTAAATGATGTATTTTAACGCACCCTGTACACTTAGACGCCATGTTTGTTTTCAATGATGTATTTTGAAATACCTTGTAACATTGAGGGATCACACTTTGAAACGATACAGCCTCATTAATCTGTAATGTTTTTTTCTTAAATCTGATTCATTATTATTAATATATCACTTTCGCGCTTCCAATTTTCGTCGAGTAGTTCACGATTAATTCCAAAACCGGCAACGCTACATTGCCCCATAAACAATGATTTATTGTACAACTGGCAACGCCGAACCTGCCATGCTGGCATGTATTGACATTTGACAGATGCAGTCTTATGAGTCTAGTGTTTACAGTGTCCTTCTTCAACCAATAGATAGTTCAGCTAGTGACTTATAGATGACTCTGTGTGTTCTATAACTTAATTTTCAAACCGGCAACACTACATTACTCCATAAACAATGATTTATTGTACAACTGGCAACACCTGCTTGCACTAGCAACCGGTAAAACTTCGATCTCCATCTCTCTTTGCATGGATTACGTCACACGCGTCTCTCGCTCTTATACACACATACACATCTTTACATGAAATATTAATTATTTCCCAAATCTAAGTATATTTTCCTATCTTCAATATGATAATGACGATTACATTCTACGGAAATCAAAAATAAAAATGCTTTCAAGTACAATGAATGAGTCAATTTCGGTCCCGACAAAACTAACGCTATAAATACCCAACATTCGCAGTTATCTTCAATATCTTACGATGGTGGCTGAGGACAATGTCTACGGCGCGGACGATCCAGGTTCGAATCTCATAACTATAAACTTTTTTTAATTAAAATCACGTGACAAGGAGGTCTGAGCGCTGATGCGGAATCCCAAGGGGGCCGAGGGGTGAGGAAGAGTCGCAAGAGAGCCTGAGCGGTGATGTGGAGTAATAAGGGGGCCGAGTTCCATGCTTGAATCGCTACGATACTCGTTCCATCCTGCGTCGATGACGTCACACGTTTCCCCCACTCCTGTTTGAACCAAAAATTGCAGAAAGTTTAGTTCCATAAGAAAATACATGTGATTTTGGGCTCGTGGTCTCTTTGTTCATCTACTGTTGTGATATAAATAAAATATTGCTATCACATAAATAAGATATTTCATGTTTACAAAGATCATGATTAGCTTCTGTCCAAAATAAAACGAAAATTTTCTGGAAACGGAGTTTGAGACCTATGTGGATGGATAAAAAAGTTTTTCCATTCCAATACCTAAGATTCCTAGAAGCCCTGGTGTTTGCAACGATTAGATTTTGTTTAGAACTTTTTGAAAGGACCACCTGTTGCTTTTAACAATACTTATGAGAGTTTTCCCAAGATTCTGAATTGTTCGAGTCCCCGCCGAGTCAGTTAAAATAATATTATTTGTCATTGTCAAAAAGAATTTCAACTTTTGGTGTTTTGAAATTGAAATTTTTGTCATCCCAATCTTTACATTGTTCATATTTTTTATTATAATTTTCGTTCGTTAGTTCTCATTTATTTTAGTTACTTTTTTCAGTAGTAATAAGGAATAGTTTTATATAGTGTATAAGGATACTTTTTGTAAGATGGGACAATTCTGTATTTTGTGTGGACAGTGTAAAAATTCGAGTAAACATCTGTATTCAGTGCCAAAGGTAAATGAAATATTTCATAATTACTGTCATTCCACCAATGATAAACTATGTTTGTATCTGCCTACACCAAAAACAATATTTTGAATAATCCTTCACCCTTTCAAATCCACCTTCTGCTACTAGAGTGTCATTACCTTCTTAATCATAATATCAAATTGAAAATAAACATTCACTTGTGTTTTTTTTTATTTTTTTTTTTAAATACAACTTTATACCTATTTGCAAGAAAAGTCTACTCATAGATATACCTACAGTTGAATATTACAGTATGCAAATAGATTTATTGCATTTCTACAGAATTATTCTGAGAAGTAAGTTTACACTTACATAAATTTTAACACCCATTTAAAATAGGTATCATGAAATTAATATCAGCATTAAATTTAAAACAAATAAAAAATTAAATTAAAATATCTGAGTTGGTCATGTTCAACTATATCAACAATTATTAAATCATAGATTAAGTTTGAAAATCACTGACTGAGTAGGGCTCCATGTCAAACAAATAGTTCCCCATCCTAACAGAATGTTGTATCTTTTTGAAATCCTGTGGAAAATTATTGTAGAACATGAAGGTGTTGTTGTACTGTGGACTTGTATATTTTTTTTATTGCGTGGTTAAAAGACTACTCCTGTATGATTAGAAACCTAATATTCTCTTAAATATATACTTGTAGTAATTGTTAGCATATAGAATTCCAAGCAACCAAACAGTATGCTCTTTTAACTTTACTTGTTCTCAATTGGTGATTTGAATGGTTTTATTTGTGCATTGTACCTGATAAAAATCTGTAATTTATAGGATGAAAACAAACAGAAACAGTGGATGAATGCTGTCAGGAAATATCTGCCTGATGGTGCTTTTATTTGCTCAAAGCATTTTCCCATCTATTTCATTGGTGAGAAAAAGCTATTGAAGGGTGCCAAACCATCATGCATGTGAGTATTCAGTTTCTACAGCACTACCTATAAATCCTATCAGAGATTTGTATATTTTTTCAAGGTGCACTTATAGAGAAGTACTTAATTGTACGAATTTCAAGAAAACATGCACCATTTCCAGAATCAGTTTTCCAATAATTTCTGCAGTTGGAAAGTATCCATTGAATAAGGTATCAAAAGCAAATGTGATCACATACAAATCAAGAGAGAACACTTGGTGTTATTAAAATGATAAATATAAAATTTTTCATATATGAAATGATAAATAACCCCTTCTAGATTTACCTATCTTGAAAAAAAAATCTTTTCAACCGGCTGTTCTCTAAGATTGACCCTCAGAAGTTCACAGTTGGAAACAAACACTCTATGCCATTCATTTCTCTTGAAGATAAAAGATTGTTGTTTTCGGTTCAACTCAAGCATATCAATGTCATTCTACAAATTTCACATAAGGCTCATAACGGACTTTAAAGAAAGTTATTAATAACATAATATGAGAAGAGATATTTATGTAACCATTATTGGATTGAATCATGTTGAAAAAGGATATGTCAAAAATTGTACGAATGTGTGGAGTTTAGTTATAAAATTTAATATTATTTTTCATTTCAATGATTGCAACTGCTGTTTTGTTCAATATTTTACATCATATTTGCGCTTGATACCTATCATAAAAATACATCATTATTCAATACGGGCTAATATCATTCTATAAATAAAAGGTGTTCAGTGGAAGAAAGGGGTAAAGTTGAAGAAAATTTTCTACAAGTGTCTGATTCACAGAAAATTAACTTCATTAACTTCACTCTGTATTTCCTAATATTTCATATTTGTCAATATCTGTGTAAGCGTACTGCTTACACATGGAAATAATAAATACGGTATTATTATTATTATTATAAACAGCCTCTTCTGAGAACATAATCAGAAAGAGGTGTATCTTTTAGAATCTTGGGTTATATGTAGGAGTCACACGTTAAAAGGTAAGATTTCTTTAATCCCTGTTCGCACAAGTTTCGACTTCTGAGGGCTGCCGTTCATAGGGGAACAACAGCTGGTTAACAGAAAAACCTATTTTAACCAATACCATTTTAGTTTATTGTCCATGTTTATTTACAGGGATCTAAATTTATTCATTTGTATATAGGTGAACCCCAATTTTTGTTTACAGTAAATTATATAAAAAAGAAAGCTCGTACTGTACCACTTATACTACTACTATAATTATTATACGACACATTTATGTGTGTTCAATGAAGGACAATTAAAGTAATGAAAAACATTTACATGAGCAAAGAGTGAGATTCTTAAAAATATTTTCATTATCACAGAAGAAATTGATTTTATCAGAGTAGTTATTTTCAAGTCTCAACATTTCAGATAAAGGAGAATGATACCAATAGTTAGTTAAGTGATATGGTGTAATAAATAGCTTTATTTGTCTAATGGACCTCTATGGAACATTGAAAGTTATAAAGGAGAGAATTTCTGGACAATCAATTATACCAGAAATAATTTTGAATGATTTAGTGTAACTTTGATTCTGAAATCTGCATATATTTCTAAAATGGAATTGAATGTATGAACATATCCTGCCTAATTTGGTTATAGTTAGTTTCCTGGCTTTGCCCTTGTCATTTTCGGTAAAAATATTCAACTGCAACTGAGACAGACATATTCAGTTGCGTTGATGAAGTAATCTTACAGAATAAAGTTGATATTGAAATTAGTTTCAATTATTATGTTGTGACTGGCTGAAGGTGACGGTCATAGTTGCAGTCAAAACGTTTAGAGTTTACCAAAAAGACAATAGCAAAACCTGGAAACCAACCAGAACATTCAAATCAGTCATAAAATCATACTACTTGAGTTACTGAAAATTATCTACGAAGGTTGCTGAAATTTTCCCAGATTCAAAGATTAATTTTCAATTTTTTTATAACTGATTTTATTTTTCAGTTCGCAGTTGAATTATCCAGTGGAAAAAATTCCCTTTGAAACATGAACAACTGAAATACTTGAGTCCCTATATTTAGTTCTGTGGTCAGTTTTTTCGAAGAATATTTGATAAAGCATCTGCCAAATATCTACTAAGGATTGTATGATCATTTATATAGTTTGATTAATATAATTAATTAACATGTATTGATCTAAAGGTTAAAACATGTTTTAGACAAGTAAGTTGATGGATATACTACTAAGTGGTAGAAGATCATCATGAAAAATTAAGATTTTAGACAAGTTCTATTGTGATAGTCATTTTTATAATAAAAATATGTATTTTGATATTCTTTATTTTTCAGTGAAACCCCTCCTAAACTTTCACTAAACATTTTTCCTGGTCCATCCTGTAATATTCTACCCGATTCACTAGACTCTGTTCCAAAACATCCATTGGTAAATTCTAGCAGTATTCAACTAGAGAATATTCCTAACCCCATCTTGGTTTCAAATACTTGATGACATCCAAAGTAAACCAAGATCATTTGGAGGTGATAATGTTCACATATCCATAACAATTCCCATCAACTTTGTTGTTATCATTTTCAGCACTTTTTGGGATGATGACAGCTGCAGGTGGATGCAATACTCATCCCGAGTCAATTCAAGTTGGATAAATATTCCGCCTGATGTCTCTCTATTTTCTGATAAAACCGCCCAGGGAGAGTAATTTTAGTGGAGGAGAAATGATGAAATCCCTTCTTCATATTGGAGATCTGAAAGAAAAAAGCAATATCAGGTGTTTTTGAGAGGGAACTTAAAAGAAACCTATTGTAGGTTGTGAACACCACAAGGAAAATTTGTCAAGAGAGGCACTGACGACATATTTGATCTCTAGATTGAATATCTGCTGTGCTAAAGAGCATAATGAAAGAGCCCTCGAAAATAAAAATTTTGAAAAAATACAATTTTTCTGTGAGTCAAATTTCGAAAAACCTGAAAATATCTGTTGAGATATGATACTCTCATCAGCTGTATGTTTTTTTTTCAATTTAACTGAATATTTTCAAAAAACTACCTGAATCATAATTGATGAACACATCATTTGAAAAAAAAGGACTCTTTTACACACTCAATGTAAAAGGTTGTAGTAAGCAATTAAAGTATATCAGAAGACATTTTGTATTTGTATTCTAAAAGAGAATAAGCTATTTTCATCACATCTCTTTCCAAGGTCACATTCTAACAATAAACGGCAAAGCTTTGGAATTCACTGCTTCAGAAGGTGTTCCTTTAGGCTTGCAGTCTGCAGAAATTCAACCATGGTGTTCTCTGAACATTACGGTATTTTACTTTTCGTGGGAACCTGAATATAAAACAAATCCCATCACAAGGAAACTAGAAAATAATTTACCACTGATAAGGACATTAAATACCATTTCACCTCAGATCGATTAAAAACTAACTTAACTTTTAAACGGTTTGACATATAAACATGAAAAAAACTTTTGGGGGCTATTACCGATACTATTTTTAGAAAAAAAAAAACACATTGTGATTGCTCGATAGATGGCTGGGGGAGGCACTTCAACTTTTTTCAAAATTTTAATTGGCATGGGGGTCAAGTGTCAAATTAGTCTATCAGGGATGGCCTGCACATGAAATCATAGCAAAAATATGAATCAATGAAATCACATTAAAATAATAATGGAAGATATTTGAATTGAACTTTGTTCAATTTATGCTGGAATTGTGAATTTCGATAACCATAATTACAGAAATCTCATAAACTTTAATATACTTTACAGACAATAAATAGTTCACATTCTTTCTGAACCAAAGTAACGAGATATGTATGCATAAGAAAATCAATGTCCTGATTCATGAATAAAACTGCTAGGTGTGATATGTATACATCCATCCATAGTCACTATGAGTAGATGTATTTTGGTTGAATATCTATTAGAAAACATCTGTGTTTCTACTAATTACATTGTTCTTCATATATAAACCGCTTATTCCAAATTTTATGCATCAAAACTTTTTTATCAGTAATTGAAAAAAAATCAGTTAAAAGTTGGTGCTTATCAAAAGGATCTCTTAACAGGTAATCGAAAAGTTCAACAAAGAATTCACTGGGAATATTTCTTTGTAATCTAGTGAATTATTAGGAAGGTCCTCATTAAATTTTTATAATTGTTTTCAATCTCACTGGTATGTCATCACCTCATTATTCAAATCATTTTCGATTAATATTCCATAGTTCCGTAGTTATTGAAATATTTGTTGTTTCATGAATTCATAACAGTATATAAGAGATGATTGCTTTTGATTTTTGTTCTTTTTTTGAAACATTAAAATATTCCCAATGATTTTTTTCTGTATTTCCAAAAATAGAGAGACTTCTGAATGACTTTTTGAAAAGAATGATGTTTAATGCACAAACCAAGGACTCAACACAACTTTCCCCATCACCCATGATGGAATTCCTTGCGAAACACCAACTTCTATCACAAATAACTTTTTTCTGTGACATTCAGAGTAAAATAGGTTTTAATTTGTTGCATACTTCTTTTGACACACTGCATTTATATATAACACAGTTACACATTCATTATCTCATGTTTTATTGCTGAAATTTTCTTCCTATCATACCTATATATTTGATTTTTTTGTGAAGTTTGAAAATACATTTTGGGAAAATGTGGAAGTTATCATTATTTCTCACCTTCATGATTTGACCAGTATTATATGTATGTAATTTGTGTGAAAAATAAATATTATAGACATATTCAAGTGATTTGTCAAATGAGTAGGTAATTATTGTTTGTATATTGGTAATATAATTGATTTCCAGTATCAATAAGTGGAAAATCAAAAATTTTCACTGTTTCTTGCACGCTGTTGATTCACTTTTCTTGATGCAATAAGAATATGATGGCAATAAAATAAAAAAATATAAGAAACCTTAATCAGATTCTTGAAGCAAATATTGTAGTTCTATGTGTTTTGATATAAATAAAATATTGCTATCACACGAATATGAAATTTTCTGTTTACAAAGATCATGATTAGCTTCTGTCCAAAATAAAACGAAATTTTTCTGGAAACATAGTTTGAGACCTCTGTGGCTGGATACGATACCATAAACATGTATTCAAGTAAATAATCTTTATACTTACCACCTATTTTGCGGAATTCGTTCCGATAAACAACCAGTGTCAAGTACATAATAACTAATAACATCTGCCAACATTTCTTGGGTTGAAATATCAAGAAATTACACGAAATTTCTTCAAAACTTTGCTTGGGTTGAAACTTCAACTAATAAATCACCAGAACTAGACACTTATCTTTCGATTTAATACTGACAATTCGTCAATAACACTTAAAACACAAAAAATTCATTAACTAACTTCTTAAGTTTTCCTAAAAGCACAGTATGAAAAATGAATGTGGAATTATTAAATATAAATAATATAAATTCAAATACACCCTGTGTGGTCTATGATTACAGTTTACTGTAAAGACTGCTTGCGCCATCTAAAACGGCGTTGAACTCTGCTAATCAAAATAGCCATAAATCCCTCATTTTACCCCAAACGTTTGCAGATATGAGTAGATGCACCAGGGTTTTTAGACATCTTAGTTTAAGGTTATGTCACAGCTTACTTACTATACTTTCGGCGGCACCTTTGAAGTCGCAGTCTACGAGTAAGCGAGACAGAAGTATTGCTTTCTCTGTCGCACAGAGGGGAAAAGTCAGGGCCTGATTAAAACGATTATTTATTTAAGTAAAATTTTTAATTTCTGCCTGACAGGATCGGATTATGATTTTTTGAATCTTAATTTTAATATTACGATAAAACTAGGTTTGTATTTGGAGTTAATAAGGATTATTAAAAAATACATTACTCAAACTGATTTGGAAAATAATAAAATTATGCGCGAGGGGATCGACGCAAACCGTTCCCGCCAAGAGAGTGTTTTAGCTGTATAGTAAGTAAGCTGTGGTTATGTCATCGAGAAGAGAGAAGGCAATAAGTCAGATTTTTTTATCTTTTCATTTTAGTGACCTTGAAAAATCAGTTTAGTGTTCGTATATCTACTTCAACGAGTTTCTATGCTCTCGTTCGAATATTCCTAAACTACTTCTGATTTTTTTTAAACGGTATTATTAAGCTTGCTTGTTTGTTTTTTTTTGTTTGATAATACAAAGTACTTTAGTAAATTGAGGGACCATAGTACTTTGGTTAATTTCCAGTTAAAACAAAACATATTTTTCATAAAGTGTTTTATCTAATAATTATTTCATTAATTAGTTCAGGAATAATTGGGGAAAAAGCTTAAACAAAGATAATATTGGCAACTTTCATAAAATAAAGGCAAGTTTATCAATAAAAAGTTGGGAAAGACTTTCCTTTATTTATAAAAGCTCTTAAGTGATTGAAAAATGAGGGTAAAATTAAGAAAACAGCTATATCATCAACGAAAATGTATGGAAAAACATTTAAGATGTCTACAAAAAAATTAGATCTTTCACTATCACATGAATTTGAAAATATGTTTTTGGGATTGGAAACATCAATTTTATAATTAGGTAGTGTTCACTATGCGTATATGGTGATTTATTTCGCCCCGGAGCGCCAATTAATTTTTATTGTTGTTTTTATTTTATTTTTATCGTTGTTTTAATAAAATTAAACGATAAGAGAAAAATATATTACAATAAGAATTTTAGACAAGACACTGAAATTTGGAAAAATTAAACAATTGCTCTGACAACAGAATTATTAATGACGATGCATGTTTATTTTTCTTTTTAATTTTTTTAAATCTAACTTTTGAACCATATATATTAGCATATCTTATCGAATGAAATGTTTTCGCTTTTAGAAACAAATTCATCGTTTGAGTAGCTCCATTATCGGTAGAAATTATTTTCTATAGAAACCATTACTTGGAGACAAGTCATTTGTTTACCGTTGTTGTAGAATAAACAGCTCTAGTGGAATAAAATAGGAATAGGAGATTTTGTTTACCACTTCTGCTCATTTGACACGTTAAGATTAGGTTAGGACGTTTACGTAGTGATAAAAATATATTTATTTTTATTCTGTTCTTTCTATTAAAATTAGTTTGCAAAATGTCTCTCCTTTATCATAAATCAATGGCTGTTCTGGATAAAATTGTTCCATCAAAATTACAACCGCTATGGATGCACCCAGCTGGTGAGTACCCACTTACTGAATTTTTCAGAGTGGAAATTATGAAATGTTTTGTTCATAGGCCCCAAAACAATTTTTTTCTGGGCACCGATATTTAAATGGGTAAGTTAAACCATTGTGGATGAGTGCAGAATTAAAACTGAAAGTGGTCTATATATAAATTTGTCTGGAAGGAGAGGAATTCAAAAATATCTTAGAAGATATTGCAAAATCTAATCAGTTTTTCTTTCGGAATATGCCAATATTCTAGTGGAATGGAAGTTGATCCGTTCAATTTATAAGTCCGATTCCTTGAAATGGTCATCAATGAATGCATCAGAAAAATTAAATTATTGACTGTAAAAGTAATTTTCGAATACTTGGTTGAATAAATTTTTTTATGTTCACTAAAATACATTATTTTGTTGAAAATATCTTCCACTAATAGAAATTCAATCAAATTACTTCAGAATTTTTAAGGTACAGTTGTTTTTTTTTAATTTACAATACAAATACAATATTACTAAGGCAATAAAATCATTATTTCATAAGGCTTTGAAAGAATACAATGAACTGCTTATACACATAAAAGGTCGATTTGATCATTTAACAGGTTGCACTTGCAGTCTTACGCTTAGGAATTTCCAAGGATTTCAAAAAATAAACTCCAGATTTTTCCAACAAGAAATGGGGAACTCCAACATATTTTGGTGGAAGAGCAGAGATAATTGCGGGTTTCTTCAGCAGAAATAATGTGGAAGTGGCATTCATTCCACATGCCAGGTTATATGATTTCCTTTTCAATGCGACAGCTGGTTAACGGAAAAAACAGATTTTTTAAACAGAACAGATGCCAAAGATAAAGTGGACAAGATGAAGGAATCTGGAGTTTATGAGCTTAAGTATCCGGAGTGTAATAGTATTTATGTGGGACAATGTCAAAATTTTTCAAAACGGTATGCTGAACATGAAAGGCATTTCAGATTAGGTAAAAAGGATTAAACATTTTCAAACCATTCTTTGGGATGCAACCACAAGATACTGATTTTAAACGATACGGAAATTTTGCACTATGTAAGGAAGAGTTGCAAACTTGATTATTTGTTTGAAGGTGATTGACACTGTTTCATTTTGAATTTCACTAGTCTGGACTTCCATTGTCTAATATATAAAAATGATTTGAAATCCCTGAAACAACCAAAAAAGAAGAATTAAAAATGAATAGCTGAAAATAACAATTATATTAGGCAAGAATAACCCGAAATGAAATAATAGTGAAATAAAATATAAGTAAAAATAGAACGATTGAACAAAAAATCAAGAAATAAAAAGTGGAGAGATTCCAAGTCACGTTAGTTTACGACGTTTCGATTGTTAGTGTCTACAATCGTCTTCGGGTGATGACTTAATTATATTAGGAAACTTGGAAATGCATAAGCATTGCTGGTGCAACCTGTTAAATGATGAAATTGATCTAGTTTACTTACCGGTTTTCAAATTAGTGTACCCAAATTAGGTAAACAAACTTCAGGTACTTGTGATGCACTGTTTGGAATCTGGTGTGGTAATGAATTTAATCTTCCTCTTGAAGATGATCACTTGGTGATCGAAACGCGTGCTAAGGTGGTAAAATAACGGTTTGGTATTGGGATAAAACTCTAGTAATATTCAAAATTCAGGTACTCAACTAAGTTGTAATCAATCATTTTTGGTTTAATGTATAACTTTGAAAATGTCCTCATAGGACAAAACTGCATTAACGTTAGTTACAAATAAAAGGGGTAAAAAACATAGAAAGTTTCATTTCTCATCTTTTGTTATTGATTTTTCATAATTTTTTCAATTGTATGTATATTAGGATAAGTTTATTTATTTATTTATTGTCTTTCCAGCAATCAACTCGTGAAAAAATACAGGAAAATTGTGAAAAATGTCAAAAAGTAGTATAACAACATGATACAATACAGATTTGAAAAAACTGTTATAGATATTCTCATAAATATAAATACACATACATGTTTACATACATAAATGCACATTAGTTCGCATATACATGAAAAGCATATTGCCTACATATTCCATTTAAAATTAAAGTTTCTTAATTAAAAAATTCTATGGTGTAGCAGTTTTTGCGGAGTGTTTTTTCAGGAGATTTTTGAAAATAGTTAAAGAAGCTGCATTCTTTATGTGATCTGCCAGAGAATTATAGCATTTGCATCCAATATATTCAAAGTTTTTTTGATACCGGACGGTGATATGCCGGTGGGGTAAAATAAGGTTTTTTCTTCTGGTATCATGTTCATGGTGTGTTCTGATGGCATTATAAGTGGCTTTATTTTTGAAAATGAAACACGCTTCGAGGATGTATGTGCTCATAACAGTCAAAATATTAAATTTTTTGAAAATCTCTCTGCATGACTCTCTTCTACTCACTTTTGCAATTATTCTGATTGCGTATTTTCGTAATAAGAACACCCTTTGTACAGAGGAACTTGCTCCCCAGTTTAAAATACCGTATCTCATATGAGAATGGAAGTGGGCAAAGTATAAGACAGAAGGATATTTTCACTGCAATGACTCGACATAAACTTGAGTGCATAACATCCTTTTCTAAGTTTTCTGCAGACAGTATCAGTATGAGAAATCCATGAGACTTTGAATCAAAGGTAATGCCTAGCATTTTGATAGATCTAGAAGAAGACACGACGTTATTGGTATTTTCAAACAACAAAAGCTGGTTGTGTTCCCGACTATTTGAACAAAACATCAGGGCATTAGTCTTTGATTTATTAATTATTAAATGGGTTTTGTCTGACCATGTTATCACCTTAGCATAGGTAGTCTCAGCCAATAATTTTAATGATACTAAATCTTCTTCTATGATCAAAATGTTTGTGTCGTCTGCATAATATGTTGTAATAATTTTATTGTGTTCGTTCAAGTATGATATGAGGTCATTGGCAAATACTATGAATAGAAGGGGGCCTAATATCGATCCTTGAGGGACACCTTGCGTAATGCCTAAGGGATTACTGTTATTGTTGTTCATTTTAACAATTTGCTGTCTTGTCAGATACATAGGATTCTAGCAAGCTATACGGCTTTCCCCTCAGTCCATACCTTGACAATTTTGATAATAGAATCTCATGACTAACACATTCAAATGCTTTAGAAAAGTCTATGAAGAGGCCCATAACAAGTTTTTTATTATCAAGAGATTGAATTATTTTGTTTTGGAATTCAGATAAGGCTGTTTCGGTACTTTTTTAGCTGTAAAACCTTGTTGCGAGGATGATAATAACTTGTTTGATGTGAAGAAACTGGTTAATTAAAATTTGATATTCAATTCATATGACTTAGATATGCTGGCTAACACACTTATAGTTCTATATTTGTTAAGGTCATTGTTATCTCCTTTTTTAAAGATAAGTGTTACTCTTGCTATTTTTAAATTTTTGGAAAGACGCCTTTTTTCTGTAGATAGGTTTATAAGATAAGTTAATGGATGGGATAATTCATTTTGACATTGTTTAAGTAATTTGTTAGACATATTGTCAATACCACAAGAGTTAGAGTTTTTTAGACCATTAATTATACTTATTACATCATTTTCTGTAATCGGGTGCATGAAGAAACTATTTAGATTATTGTCGATATTTTGATGTATGAATTGCCAATCATATTCGCTTTTGTTTATCAGTGGTTTTGTGAAATGTATGTTGAATTTATTGGATAACTCTGTCTCATTCAAAGATTTGTCATTTTCCGTTATTACTATTTTACTATTATTTGTTGTAGATTTCTTTTGCAAGTTAATAATATTCCAGGTTGTTTTCGACTTGTTATCAGAGGTTGAAATCAAATTGTCGTAGTATGACTTGGATGCTGCCTGTAGCCCCTGCTGATATTCTCGATTTAAAAAACTACTTAATTCCCTGAAATGAGGATCATGTTGGGCTAGACTATTGTTCGGGAATGAGATCTCGAAATAGTGTAACATGACACCTGCAAATACTTGGTAGGCTAAGTTGGGACAGTTTTCATTCCGTAAATAATTTTTGAAAATATTGATGTTCTCATCTGAAAAGTTGCGCTTATAATAAAATGGTTTAAATGCCGTTTACTGGCAGCTCATCAAAGAGCAGGTCAAGGAATTGCGAGTAGTGGTCTGAGAGATGCATATTCACTACTGATACACTATAGGGATTTATAGTCTTGATCAAGAAATTATCAATACAAGTTTCTGAGTTGCCTTTAACTCTCGTCGGGATTTTTAGTGTGACATTAACATCAAAACATGATAATAAGTCTTCGAGTAATATACAATACGTTATGTGAGAAATGAAGGTAATGTTGAAGTCGCCTCCAATAATCACTGTCATTTTTTGGTGAACATATTTTACTTAAGATATCACTTAGTAGTCCCAGAAAATCATAAAAATCTCCATCAGGAGGCCGATAAATAACAATACAAATTATTTTATGTGCAACTATTTTTATGGCACAAGTTTCCTATTCAATAAAGATTCATTCATGCACAAATTTTCTCTGGTAGTGATATTTTCAGAAATTATAATATACCTACCAATTTGCAGATGTGAACACATTTTGCTGGAATTCTGATGGAATTTATTGTAAAATTTGTTCGTTCACCAAAACTTATCTTGTACTTTGAGAAAATTGTCCCAATGCAAATCGATGGGAGTGTTCGTATTTTTACTTCAAATACACCACTCATGTGGTGTATTTGAAGTAAAAATTTGTTGTATGAATCAGCCATTCACTTTTGAAGCTTCTCAATGTGTTTAATATAGACACATTTGAGAAAGTATTGTATTTAGCGAAACACAAGTTACACTAAACAAGCAATTTAGGCTTTAATATTCCTATTATTTTTATTTTTTTAAACAGAAAAGAAAATTATAGGTTTTTTACTTTATAACTTGTAACTCGAATGTAACAGTGTGACAATAAATCGCAAAAAAATTCTGAGTGAATTGTTAATCTCTCATAATCTCATTACAATTTTATCGCATCTTGTAGCTACGTAATATATATCAAAAATCGTAGTGAAATCATCTAAGAATCACCAGAAAAATATATGAATATTACTGGAGTTTTTTCCCAACACCAAACCGTTATTTTAACGCATTGACACGTGTTTCGATCACCAAGTGATCATCTTCAAGAGGAAGATCAAACTAATCATACTTACAAAGTTATCCTTATTTATACCATAGGTACCTGCTTCTCAAGTGTCTTAAATTAATTTCACAATATTGCCTTATCTACTAGTATTGAATTAATTTTACAATGTGTCCTTATGTAATAGTCAGGTGAATCTAATAATTAAAATATTATTTTAACAAGCTATATAAAATTGATTTCACAATATTGCCTTTCCTACTAGTCTTGAGTTAATTTTACAATGTGTCCTTATGTAATAGTCAGGTGAATCTAATAAATAAAATATTATTTTAACAAGCTATATCATATCCTATCAGGTATTGGTCCACCATCGTTATTCATAATATTATTATGTATACTTATTTCTACACTCTCATAGGCATCTAGATGCCTGTTGTTGTTAACTTGTCTAACTAATATTAGTAATATTAATGAACAGAGGTCTATGGAATGGTTCTGTCGCAAAATATTAGGGCAACCACTGATTTTTCAGGTCCATATTTCAATTAAATGAAATGAATAAAAACACTTTTGTCTTAATACCACTGGCAAATTTTATTTATATGACCGGTTTCGGGTTTGACCCCAGTACCAGTCGTATAAATAAAATTTACCAGTGGTATTTAGACAAGTGTTTTAATTCATTTCATTCAAGTGATAATGAATTATCACAATGTAAACAAGTGATCAATAACACATATCCATATTTCAAGTAAGTGTTCCTTATGTCTTATTTTAATAATAGATCTTTTTGTCTGTCCATGATATTTTGCATCGCAGTCCTTGCATTCAATTTCGTAAATTCCAGACTTTTCCGAATTTTCGACTTTGTCTTTTGGACTCCCTAAAATCCTCTGTAGTGTATGACTTGTTTTGAAAACCACCTCATACCTAGTTCCTTGATAATCTTTTCAAACTTCTTCGTATATTGTTGGTATGGAACTGAGATATATTTATCTTGATTTTTGTCGTTTTTAAAAATCGAGATTTCGTTCATTCTTAACCTAAATTTCTTCTTCCTTTTTATGTCATCATGTCATCTACTATAATTCTGGAGAAAGAGGTGTTAACATAACGGTTTGGTGTTGGGAAAAAAACTCCAGTAATATTCATTACTACATCAAAGGTTCCAAACAGTGAATCACAAGAAAAATTTATATTAATTTCTCTCTTTTTCTGTAACAACTAGATATTAGTGGATACCACAGAAGGCAATGACTTGAAATATTGCAGTTATACAAATTTTTTCTGCTTATTTCATTTATGAAGCTAATTTTAGGGCTTGGTGATAGCTGGAATCGCAGATCTGCAAAGACCTGCAGATACAATCAGCCCAACTCAATGTGGAGCATTGCTTGCTACAGGACTCATATGGTCTAGATATTCCTTGGTCATTATTCCTAAGAATTATTCTTTGTTTAGTGTGAATTTGTTCGTTGCTGGGACCCAGTGTTATCAGATGTACAGAGCTTTAAGGTAAATAGTTTTACGTAACACCTACATGCATAATTTTAGAACACATGTTTGTTGAAGAATAGTAATAAATAATAATAGTTGTCCTCCTTTACCAAAAAGAATATGCATATGTACTCTGTGTGAGGAATAATTATTGTTTAGATATTAATGCAGTATGTTTTTCTTTTTCAGTTATAGGCACAACCAGAAGACTATAGTATAAGAGAAAAATTCAAGAATTTTAGGGAAACGTGTGCACAATTTTGAAATTCTGTACAGATGTGAATAGCATATTTTGGAATTGATTTTATTAAAGGTGATATGTTTATTTTCGTTTATTATATTCAAATGAAAACTTCGAGACTCTATCAAACAAAAATTTTCTTTAAAAAATGATTTGAATACTTAAAAATGAGGAATGAAATAATGCATTCAACATTTAAAGGGATTCGGTTATAGATAATAAAGGACAATGAATCTGTTACCTGTATGATACAAACAAAGATGACACATTTCAGAGGCGTGCTGTTCTGTTTACTTATGTTCCAAGTTCCGAAACATTCTGTGACATGACATTTTGTGCACCTAACCTATCTTCCTCTATATAAATAAATAACAAAACAACTGTTGTTTATGTGGCTTGTGGAGGTGGTATTGAACTATAATTCATATTTTGTCTTGTTGATTTATAAAAATAATTTTCCTTTTTCTAAGTAGAATATCTAAGTACGTGTAAATTATTTCAACTTGATATGAAATTTTGACCCCATTTTTTACCGTCTGCCTTTTTCAGAGGACATATTTACAGCCACAAGCCACATGCGTTAAACGAATTTTTTGCCAATGTTACACATGCTTAAACATTAACTCTAGTTTGCATAAAAAAAGCTTTTTTGACCAACATTTTACCGTCTGCCATTCATGCAACCTGAAGGCTAGGTTACGCAACCCACAAAAAAATAATTGGCTGACGGTTACATGGTGTTCTGGCTTAAGCATGAATTTTTTATTTAACGAAAAAAAAAAAAAGATCTAAAATCAATTTTTTACCGTCTGCCAAGCACAGCGTAGACTAACAGAAGCATGAAATGAACAAATTTTCACAAGGCAGACGGTTTGCCTGTTTATTAATAATTTATAGGCAATAGTTGATTAACAATCTTTTCACAGTGTCTCTGAACCATTTTTTACCGTATAAAACTTAGTAAAACATAAATTTCCGTATTAAAAATATAGAGAAAAATGAATGGCAGACGAATAGACCGTGTTTATACAACTGAAAAATATTTTTTTATTTGTATAAAAAAATTTATAACTTTTAACGACATTTTCCCGTCTGCCATTGTTTCCTTACAGTATATATTATTATTAAGTAGGCAAATTGTCAATTGGCTGACGAATAGACCGCGTTTATACAACTGATTTTTTTTTAATTTGAAGAAAAAAAAAGTAAAAAAGTAACCAACTTTACTTGAGGATCATTAGAGCTGAAATCGACGAATTTTTCAACCCAAAATGCCTGCTTGCAGCAATTTAAATGTTCTTTTTTTATTTTCTTTGTTGTAGATTTAATATTAAATGCTCCCTTGACTATTCACGACACAATCCATTGTAGAATTATCTAAATAAGGAAAAAGCCGGATGCGTGCCTGACAGAAAGTCAGGCACATTCAAAAAACAGCAGTCAGAAAAGTTTCTAAAATCATCTTGCAATCCAAGTAACTATAGAAGAGATAGCAAGAAGTTGTTTCTTAAAAGGTTTAATTGAAAAAATATTTTTTAATGAACAGGAACAATTATCAATGCCTTCTTTCTGATCTGTGATGAGATTCTCTTCTATCCCTAGAATACCTCCTGTTATGCCCATTTCTATAATCTCTATGTGAATGTCTCCTATCTTTCTCACGATGTGAAGATCTTGCACTCCTAGATTTGCTTTCATGGTGATCTTTATCAAAATGATCACGTTTTCTATCTCTCTCTTTGAGAATTCTCAACTGGTTAACTTTCTGGCTATATTCTTTAATTTTTTTATCATATTCATCATGTGGTTTTGCTAGAATATTCGAAATATATTCCTGATAGTCGTAACTAGTATTATCAATGTAAGAACTTTCTAAAGTGTGATTCCTGGTTTCTAAATTGGAAGTTTCCATTGCAAAGTTATGTAAGTCAGTTGAATCAAACGTCTCCAGACAAGGAATAGTTGAATAATTTTCAGAGTTGGTAATATTAGGTACAAACTCCCTGGTAGGGTCAACTGAGGAGGTTAAGTCATTATCAAAATCATAAATCAAATTTGAAGCATCAGGTTGATCAAATTGTTCGTCAACATCTTGCATTTCTAGTTGCCTGGCAAGTTCCGCTTCAGCTTTTTGTTTATTTTTCAAATACTCCTGATACATTTCCATTTGGTTAGCAATCAATTCCCGCATCACTTCAGTGCGACTTTTATTACGCCCTGTATGAACTGATTTGTATTTTATCCTGCGTCTTTTAGCGTTTCTTTCTTGTTGGCGCCGATCTTCTTCTGTTAATGTTTTGGAATCTTTTTTTTCAGTGTCATTCATATTTCTGAAAAAATATTAATTCCCAATCAATGAATTCAATTTTTAACCTATTACAACAATCTACAATTTATATAAAAATTTTAACGCTTGATTATATTATCCTTTGTTTAATTGATACTCACATATTAAATTCATTTGGTTCAGGAGGACCTTCAGTGTTTTGTACGCAATAGTTATAGATTGCCAACCGCTCGTCTGTAGAAAATGTGGAGATAAGACGATCACTTGTCATAGGGTCTGGATCAAGGCCATTCCATCCTGAAGAAAATGCTTTGCTTGAGAGGGTGAAAAAATTAGGAAAGATTCACCATAGTGGCCAAATCATGTTGGGACAAAGATGTTACCTTTTGGAAAATATAATGCATTTGAGGAAAACCATTAAAAGAGTGACTTTGACAAACAATTGAGCAAATATTATAGAGTACAACATTCGTGCTGATAGGCTATGGGCAAATGGAAATGGCTATGGGCATTGGAAACTCTCTAAAAACTTACGGTACATAGGGAGACGTGAAAGTTGCTATTGTGTTTTTATTCCACTCAGTCAACCAATTTCCAGGCCGTAATTTAAAAAGGAATAATTCATACAATTATAATCAAATATTACCGAAACACCCCGAAATATAAAATTTAATTTAATTTCTCAGTATGAAGTGAACGTCGAAGATACAAAACCTACAATAAAAAATACAGGTCCGTATTTGAAAATGCAAAGATGGGGTGGCCCAAATCAGATGACACCCTGTACAAAAGATTCATGGACATATTCTGATAGCCCACATCAAGTGCCAATAGCAAAATGTGAAGAGATTTTCAATATGTCTGCGAATAAAGATATTGACAAAAAATTATTTGGGATATTTTGGTTTTTCCTGTATATCTCCAGAACCAAAAGAGATATATTCGATTTTTTCACCTCATTGAATAGGCCTCTAAAATACGCACTGCATTCAAATTATTTACTCTCAACGAATTGAATAAATGAATTTATACGACGAAAATATAATATTTATTCTTGAAAAATATCATTCATAACAAATAAAATAACAAATCTACTATGACAAATGTTAAAATATGTCCAGACGTAACCATTGCTTTTTTGAAAGCGGTATAAATAGATATTCCTTTTATATACTGTCGACAGACACATCGCACCCATCAATAAAACCGACTTGGCTTTTTAGCGGGGTTATTCGTGATATTCTTCAATTTACTTCGAGAGCGCGTTGAATAAACAGCTATACAACATGGAAGCTAGTTGTTCGGGAATCGTGAAGCGTCCGAAATTGTCACCATTGAATATAAATGAAAAAGCAATTGTTATGAATGTATATGACTTTAAGAATACAATATCGGCCCGAACTAAAAAGTAAGGAGGAAGTAGTGCAAAAATGCGCGAGTATGACCGGTGTCAA
The DNA here is from genome assembly GCF_000500325.1 of Leptinotarsa decemlineata. Taxonomy (NCBI): domain Eukaryota; kingdom Metazoa; phylum Arthropoda; class Insecta; order Coleoptera; family Chrysomelidae; genus Leptinotarsa; species Leptinotarsa decemlineata. The sequence goes on from NW_019289691.1 coordinate 21,416, forward strand.
TAGATCGACAATTTTTAGAATTCTCAAGGAACTCAAGGCAAACAACAACTTTTTCAGTTCAGTCAGAAAGAGTAGGACTACATATTTTTATTATTTGTTTCTTGGAAATTACGAATTAACTCGAAATTTCATCTTTAATCGATTAATGTAGAAATTCCGATGACATCTCGTCTTACGAAAATGTTATCTTTGAGATCGACAGAAAACTCAATCGTTGCAACTGACCTTTACTTTGCAACTATCGACAATCGTCCTGTCCTTCACTGCAGCCCTCTACACGTGTTGCGTGTTTGTAAATCTGTTTCGTGAAAATCTCACAATAAAGTGTTTTTTGAATACCGTATGGATTTTCAAGTATCGGCCAATATCATCATATCAATTTGTATTTAGGTCTAACAAATCGACAACCCAAGCTGTGATGGCTATAGTTGATACAATAATAGAGACTGATGGAAAGGGACCTAGTGTCTGCTCTATCTCTATGTGATCTAAGTAAAGCTTCTGACAGTGTAAATCATGAACTCCTACTAGGTAAATTGGAATATTACGAGATTCGTGGCAGAACTTTGGAGCTAATGAAAACCTACTTATGTGGGAGAAAACAAGTTCTTTATACATCTGTAGATCTACGCATGTGGATCCATTTTGCACGGTGTACCGCAAGGATCCATACTGGGACCAAGTCTTTTTGTGGCATATATTAATGAAATTTTCAATTTCTTACTTCCAAGCTTATCCGTTTGCTATGCAGATGATGTATCAACGGTAGAAGCAGACTCAAATGTTAACGACCTAATGGACCTATATTCTAGAACAGATAATGATGCTGAAACTTGGTTGACTTCAATTTATCTCAAACTAAACCGGGATAAGACACAGAAAATTATAAAATCATCAAATAGACAACTAACGAAGAAGCAACATGTAGATTTATTGGGGTCTAAAATTGATGATATGTTAAATTGGGAAGCACATGTTGCTGGTCTCTGCAAAAAACTTTCTACACAACTGTTCCCACTAAGACAGCTGAAAATGTGTCTTTGTCAAAGTATGGTATTACAGACATACTTTTCTCTTTTTACCGGATCATAGCCAATGTTTCTTACAGGGAATGCTGTCGTTCTCTCTTTCAAAAACTCAAAATTTTACCCTTGTCATGTATTTTGATACTCTATAATATTTTAGAGATTCACAAAAATAATTCTAAGGCACTATTAAGGCACTGTTTCTACTCCATCAACGAATATTTGAATTGTGAGACATTCATCTTTCAATATGTTATTTCTAAAAATAACCATATTATATGTAATCAGTGTGTATAACCACAACTATTGTTTAATTATTGTTATTCCTGTATGTCAGTTTGACTTGTCACTATTGTACATTTTGCAGTTAATGTAATGATATAAACTTACTATTACTTCTACTATAGACTTCAATAGGGTATTCATAGAACAAAAATAAATTACGAGAATTATTTTTCATAAGGAACATCAAAATAGCTATAAACCAGTTTTTATTAAAAATAACAGTTGACTTTTCCATCAGTGCAATTTCGTCTTATAACGATAATTTCAAACAAATACAATAAACTGAAAATAATTGATATTTGCCCTCATATATCTAAACACCTCTGTAGGCACTGTGATTACGCTAACTTGAAAACCGATGAATAAATTTACATCTGCAATGATTCCAAATAATTGAGTTTCCAACCCTTGCTTGTAAAGACAATTTTGCAATATTCAATAAAATGTTGGAAACTTATGTGAGCACAAAATAATCTCTGCCGACTTGAAAAAAATTAAAGATTGGTGTGATTCAAACATTTTATCTTTTAACGTAACTAAAGTAAATTTATTATCATTTAGATGCTCAATCAACGAAGTTTTTTTTGAAGACAGATCACTGGAATCTAAAAATAACACTAAATTTCTAGGAGTCTTCATTGACCAGAATTTAAAATTTGTGGATCATGTTAAACAACTCACTAGAAAAGTCTCCTCTGGCTGTTATGCGGTTAGAGTGATTTATAAAGAATTGGGGTTCAGCCCTGCAAAGATTGCGTACTATGTACTCATAGATTCTCACTTACGCTACGGAATACCTTTTTGGGGAGCATGCAGTCCAACTTTATTCAAAAGTCTATTAATTTTACAGAAAGGGGCAATACGGTATACAGGAAACCTTAAACCAAGAGACTCCTGTAGAACCTTCTTCAAAAAACATAATATTCTAACGGTAACTGCATTATTTATACTGGAATCTGTGTGTTTAATAAATAAGCATATATTAAATTTTGCTGCATCCTCTTCCCATTACAACACCCGACACTGCAGACACACTCTGAAACTCACTGTGCCAACTAAAATCATTACCAGAGACTCCATATTTTACAACTGTGGAAAAATGTACAATCATTTGCCTATGGACATAAGATCTGCCAATGTAAATGACTTCCAATTCAGGAAGTTAGTCAAACAATTTCTAACTGATAGACCCTATTATACTTCGGATGAATATTTTAACGACAGCTTTTAGCTGACTTACGCATATTTTTTATCTTTATTCATTAATGAGCTCTTAAGTTGTTACTTTTTATGTTTACTCTTTTATAAATTCGACTTTTTCTCTTTTATATATACATATATTTTATATCCTCCATTTTAACATGGTTTGTACCCATGCACTATTTATATTTTTATTTCAGTTGGTATGTATTGCATTTTTTTAAGTATGTACTACACAAGCTTTGTCTACAAGACTATGTCTTATGATAATAAAGCATATTATTATTATTATTATTAAGGATTAACAGGGTCTTACTAGCTCAAGTTAGTTAAATATTCCTCATACTGAAATACTTGAATAACCAAAAGTTGGAGTGGGAATATGGAATATAAATGTATTCTGTATTTTCAAGAAAGATTAATTTTTCAAAAAAAAAAAGTTTGGTATTCCTCTTCTCCATTTCTATACCTCGACACGTGTTTCGATCACCAAGTAATCATCTTCAAGAAGAAGTTCAAACTGATCTTCCTCTTGGTGATTGAAATAACGATTTGGTGTTGGGAAAAACTCCAGTAGTATTCATTACTACACCCAAGGTTCCAAACAGTGTATCACAAATTATATCTATTAATAAAATAAACTTCCATTTGTAGGAAACTTTATGTGTGACACTGTATACAGGCCGTTTCTTTTATCATGTGGTAACATTGCTATATTCTAAACCATAACAGATACGAAGACGATTTAATTGGAAAAAAGGTAACTGTCATCAGGAACAATACAATGGTCGAAGAAAATTTACTGGGACTCTCGCCCTTCTCGAGTTATAAGAGCAAAACAAAAAATGCTGTTTTCCATTTTTTTCGATTGGAATTGTTATTTCGGATAATTTTATATTCGAAGTGTACTATGACAGATTTTCTGTCATTCTAGTTCTGGCTTTGTATGCTGGACAGAGTGAATGATTTGATGGCAGGCATGCCATAGTGTTATTTGTTTGTAAGAGACGCAGGTACCATATTTCAATTCAATATTGAAAAAATTCATTGAGACATTATAATTCTAAAGGATAAGACAATTTCATTTGTGTTCAGAATAACTTGAAATCTAAAAAAAAAGTTTTTCTTCATGGAAATAAAGTACCTTATGAAGTCATAAAAAAACCTATTCAAATTCGTTACACAAAAATCTAATACGTACTACAATTGGAATACATGTATATTTGTACAACTAACCTTTTAGTGATTTTATAAATTTTTTCTTCATTTTTTATTTATATTTCTGCATATAAATCAAGACCGGTTGCATTTTAGGTATTTTCTATTTTTTAAGAATGCTATACACGTGATCGGATTTTGTCTAGATTCAACTATTTTCTTTAATTTTATTTATTTCACTTTCCTCAAATACATATACCACTTTTCATACTGTGATGGGGGCGGCCATATTCAACGCAGAGGTATTTAAGGTATAAATAAGGACTACATTATATGTATACTTAGTTTGATCTTCATGTTGAAGATGATCATTTGGTAATTTGAACATGTGCTGAGGTGTTAAAAATAACAGATAAGGGTCAATCCATATCAAGTGATCAAAATTAAAAATAAAATTTTCCTTCATGTTTTTATTTCACTATAGTTTTTGGTTTAATGAATTATCACATAAAACAAAATAAAAATTTGGAGGAAAAACATCCAATGTCAATGATTTACCACCTTCCACAATTCCTTGTATGCTTGATTCATCACTTGAGGAAAATATTTTACACTTTAATTCAGTCAAACTTAGAGGAATGAAAGTGTGAAATTGTTGAGTACCTTTAATAGTTTCAGCTTCTTTTATACGGTATTTCAACAAAGATTCTTCCTCTGAATACTCCAAGTTTGAGCAATATTCGAATTTAATACTGGTAATGTTTTCTTCACTCCATTGAAATAGTTGCAGAGGAGTCATAATATGTTTGTCGTAGGGTCTCTGTAAGCTTGCTTTTGCAGCAAGCCGTTTGACTGTCCCTCCCAGTCCGTCACAGGTTCCTTTGCCATGGGCAGTTGCGAAAAAATGCCACTCTGTTTTGATTCCAAAATCTTGTTCATGACTGCAGATATTAATAAAGTTTTTTCGATTCTTGTATTGCGCTGCAGATCCATCTGAGAAATAATAAATCTTTTTCAAACTAGGTTTGTATGTGATTGCTTCTATCATACCTTCATCAAAGTGATTCAGAAGTACTTTTTTCAGATTTGAAACTCCTGGACATAATTATTAAGAATTAAAACTGTAAAACTTAATATTCACTTTACTTTCACAATCACAACTCACTCCTCACTAGTGCATAAGAATACTGACTGCTGTAACTGAAGTACAACTTGAATGGCAGAGAGTTCCTGTCTCTACAAGTTAAGTTCATGTAGAGACATGAAAAGATCTCCCACACTCCTCTGACTCATCCCACATTGTTTTACAACAAACAAATAAATAATCACATTTATCAGTATTAAACAGTAAATTTGTTTTTTGTGGATCTGAAACTAAGGGCCTATTCTAAATAAAAATTAGTTTGTAATAAATGACATTGAACAAAAGTAATATTGCTGTAAAGATATTCAGATAATTTAAATTATGCAGACTGATTTTATATAAAAGTATAACACACTGTAATTAGGCCTAATGGTTAATAATATTTGATTACAATTAAAATCACCTATTAATAAAATCTGTTTAGTAACAAGCATTAAGAGTTCCATAAATCACAAAAAAGTCAAGTTTGATTTAAACAATCTTGAACACTGTGCGTTTTAATATAAACAATTTCAGTTTTGGATATGATTCCATTAAGATCCCAACCTGAAATTTTGTATACATCTTAGTAATAACATGAGGAATATACAGTATTTTTTTGAAAATTTTCAATCATATGCATTTTTTGGAATTTGGTTTTGAAATTTTGAGTTTAAGTTGAAAATATTAAATGTTTTGAATACTATCATGTTGTATATCAAATTAAAGCTAATTCAATTCTAAACAGAATTTCTTTTATTTTACCTTTCTATCTTAATCCAATCAAGAGATATTAATTAAAACGTAAATTCGTGTAAGTACGAAAACGTTTTTTTTTTTAACTTTGGAATAAGATTTTGAAAAAACTAAAAGAGATATATTTTTTTCTTTTTCATATTTAAGTTTCCTTTTCACCGGTGTAACTAATGTAACAATATCAACCCAGAAAAAAATTGTGAGGTAATTGGGATTTGATCACTTGATATGGATTGACCCATAAAACTCCAGTAATATTATATTGGATACACAAATTGATGATGCATGTGTATTTTCAGAAGGGTGCAAACACTTTTTTGATATCTCATCAACACCAAATTATAGAAAATTTATATTTCTATTATGAACCTACCGAGCTAGAATTTGAATTTTTCAATGTCAATTGATCGAGCTTGGAATTACACATTTATTCTCGCTCCATCACCATTTACGAGTTTCCTATGTATAGACCCGAATTGGAATAGCCCTGTATAAGTATTTAGACTATCCCTTTTAATGAGGCTTGATGGAAAACCTTAACCTTCTTAAACAATTGATATAATAGTGGGGGAAAAATTGCTACCAGAATTGTGGTCAACACAAATTAAAACCAGCTAAGGAGCTGTATGTATGATTCTAAAATTTGATTCTGAAATACACACCTGAATATTTTTATGAAAAAGGATATCGGAAAAAGGATATCATATTAATTTCAGTAATGTTCTAATAAGTGTGAATGCATTTATACTGTCTGAAAAAAAAATCTATGTCACCTGATGACAAGTTCACTTGTAATATAAACAGTAACAAACCTGGTTTGAACTTTGAATTAGACTTTCTTGCTTCATTCAATATTTCTATTTTCTTTGAATTATCTGAAAAAAAAACATTCAGTTGGTTCATTCCATAATTGAAAAAATATAAAAATAATTTACCTAGTGATATTGAGCTTTTTGGATTGTGCTGTGGTTCTGATAAAAAAACATCATCAAGAGAATATCCTGATGTTAGCACACAACAGTTTTCAACATGCTTTTGAATCTTCACAACTTGTATTTTATGAGCAGTATTGAAGGGACAATTCAGCATATCATCCGCCTAAAATATGTAAAATATTATATCAATAAATTTTTCTTCAAGAAAGGAATAAATACTTACTTCTTCAACTTTTTTCGGATTCCATCCCAGATAATCTAGAATAGATTGTACTTTGTCTTTTGATGATGAAATATATTGGTCCAAACTTTGTAACTGTTTTTTTCTAACTTGTATATTGAAACTCATAATACTACATTTAAGAATACCGATAATGAAATGGGAACTAATTTGAAAAATTGAAAGATCAAGAGCAGCCAAAACAATACCACTTTGAAGTTCTAGACAACTTACATACTGACAACTGACACGGACAAGAAGTGATTGTCTTCTTCCTTCATGTACTGGCTTGAACGACAAGGGCAATCTGACCAATAAGTTAACTGAATGTTCAGGAGTCATGATGTCAACGTTATAGCAAGCGCCAAACGTGATGACGAGCGATCGCGCAGGTATAGACCCTCCCAACTAAATAACTATTGGATTACGATAAGCCCCTTGCCGGCCAGTATCGTGCCTATAATTAGTATTCAATTAGGGTAGCAAATGGAACATGACTTATTTGTAATTCCTTTTCATATTTTATTTAGTATTATAGGTTGTAGTACAGTTCGTTAAAATGTGGTATAACGATACAATCTTGTTGACTGGTTTTTTATTGGGCGATGACATTTTTTCAGAAACAACACAAATTATTCAGACAATGCCAAACGTCAACAGCATTGGAGGACAAGTAATGATACGCCTCTGTACAGAGCATTTGTATGTCTTGCAAGAGCTGTAGTGGGAGTAACATTGAAAATGGCGCTTGCTGTAAGTGGATTCGGAGAATACCTTAAAGTATATATTTTTTTAAAACTTCGAGGAGAAGACTGACGGTCACGAAATACATAATCTGTGACTGACATAAGACTTGATGAATAGCGGTCGTATCAGGTGTGTTACCTTTTACCTTTCATGTAGACTCACGATAAAACAAATGAAATTCCAGCTAGTCATGAACTCTTTCTGCAGTTTATTCAGTGGGATGTCCACTGCGCCACCCACAGACATACTTCGGGGTGGGAGTCGAAATAATGATTAATATTTCGGAGAGGTGCATATGACATGCTCCAGGTTCAGGTGGATACACCTTACCCCTTGCCTCTCATGTAGATCTATGACTTTGTAGGTACGTGTGACAGATACCAACGGAAAAACAACAACTAACCCAGCTAATGCTGCGCAGAGAGTTGAAGTAAAACCATCAGGAACTTGTGCAACGTCTTCGATTTGGAAGATTCGTCGCAAGTTATTTCCCACTATGAAAAGCAGAATTTAATTTCATTTGGTCGATACGACCAACCGATAGACCAGTTTCGGGGTACTTGCTCATCATCTGTACCGGGCATGGTCTATTCAGAACGGTGTGAACCGTCTGAGTATCACGACCAAACAAATATAATTCCAGCTGCAGAGAGAGCCAGGTAACAACTCCACAAACGCATACTCCGGGGTGGAAGTTGGAATAATGATTAATATTCTGGAGAGGTGCATATGACATGCTCCAGGTTTCTGTCATGGAAATCACCTTCAGGCTTTAATAAGAAAAACTGATAATCATTTGAGTGAAATACATTCCTATTTATTTATTCTAATTTTAGACTTAACCAAGTCATTGGTTACATTGACCATGGGACTTATCATCCATATTGAACACAATCTCAAATTAGTTTCGAATAATTTTTCATTTTTTAGTTTGTGTTGCTAATCAAGCCTGTTTTTTTATTTTGTTTTTGAACTATTATCCATTATAATATGACATAATAACATTATGTATGTAATAACATTATTTCTTTGATAAAAACTGTTGTAATAAGTCATAATCAGGAATGAGATAACTTTTGCAAAATGTGAACTGGACGAACTATTCTAAGACAAGTCTCTTGGTAATTTTTTGTGTATTACGTTCGCTTTCCCATTTAGTAACGCCTGACCTTAATGTATTTAATATGATTGGAAGTTTATGGAAATAAATTATTATTATTATTAATAATGTGGGAACGCGCTTTAAAGAATAGGTGATATCGAGTGATTAAGGTGGGCAGTTATCAGGCATCAGAAGGCATCAGTTGGCTCAGTTATTCTTATTATTTTTTATATTATAGTATTACAAATTGGGAATTTAGAGAATAAAAAACTACAATGAAGTGTTGTGTTTCAATACAAGTGGTTCATCACGATTATCATTATATTGAATGATCAAATTAGACCCATGAAGAGAATCTGTATCAATGAACAAAGCAAGAATCTGTGACTGGCAAAATTTTGTTTGCATTGAATTTTGATAGATTTATTGGAAGCATTTCGATGTTTATTTTCATGAACTCTCAGTTTTTGCGTCTAATCATTTTTTTTACCTCTATGTCAAACATCTGGAGAATTATATATGTATCAAATAGGAAATATGTGGTATATGATACCAGTTCCAATGACATCACAAACATGGCAGCCGAAATCTTTTTTAACTCCTCTATATAAGAACCCTGCTATCAAACGATTTGTTACCACTCCGCCATTTTTGGTCAACCTCTTGGTTAACTGACTTGGGAAACGAAACATGCTGTTATTCTGAATGAAAATCGAAAAATAGTCCCTAGGAAACTCCAATGCCCTCTCTGTGAAACTGCGGAAAGTAACAATCATTTTGTCCACCAGTTACCGCCAGGAGTACATTTTTCAGCAGGTCTGAAAATTCGGCATTTTCAGTTTTGTATTATGAAAAAATAAAAATTTTGATTGCGATTTCAAATAATTTTCATAGCATGTACTTGTTGAAATGAAAAAAAATAATAACTGAGATACATAGGTGTTCTCTAATTTAGTACGATAATAAAATATCGAGTGGCAACCCTGCGTATGGCTTCTAAAAATGAATTATGGTATAATGACAGAAGAAATGTAATAGTTTTTTAAACTTAAAAAAAACGTGGAAAGGAATAAATAATAATGTTGGGGACTAAGCATCTTGTAAATCTGACCACAAGTGAAATAATCAATTATACGAAATACCAAACTGTACGATGGCGGAAGCCGCTTTGGATGGGTACTGCTAAAAGCAAAAAATTTAAAGTTCCGGCGAGGCCAGTAATTCCAAAAGATGAACATTCAGAACTGATGAGACTTCATAATAATTATCGTACACAAATCAATTCACTAAAAAAGTTTTTGTATTCTAAGCACAATATACGATATCTAGCAAGCGCTGATCCAGAGGAACAAAGACGAGGGTTTGAGAAAGATTACGAACATTGCACTGAAGTAAATGATGACTGGAACCGAAAGCAACAAATACTAAGGGAAAAATACTTTGCCGATAGACTGCAGGAAGAGATAACTTTCGCTGAGAAAAGAATTGAGACAGAACTTATCAATGCTGAGAAAAGATTTGAAGAATTTGAAGAAATCGTTAGAAAGGAAAAAGCAAACTCGAAGTATTTTATCCTTGAAGAAAATTTAGATGAAGCAATAGAAAATGCTTTGGCAAATCAAGTAGATTATAATTATGCCTTGGAATTGAATGGAGACAAATTTCTAGGAAGAGAACATGTTTTCAAAGAGGCTAAAGAAGAATTTAGTGCAAAACAGTAGGTGATTTGTATTTTTGAAAATAAATAGATTTTTTACATTACTTTTTCTTTTTCTACTTCAGTTTTGCTCTGATGGAAATTTTAAATTAAGCTTAAAAAGTGACTTGAGAAATAATGTAAGTACATAACGTTAGGGTTTCTGCAGGCATTGAACTCGGTATTTAAACAAGTTATGTGATAAATAACATTCAAAAGAGGAATCCTATAAAATTCTTGTAAAGTTGGGGTTATTAAATCAATTTAAAAAAAAGACATCATCATGGAACAAACAACTCCAATATCTCCAAAAATTTTGGAAAATAACTGAATGAAATGGTCCAATCTTCCCAGTTTGGATGAATGAAAAACAAATCACTAAAAATGCATTGTCATGTTTCAACTTTTATTCATCGCTCACTAGACAAGATACCAGCGTTTTGCATATTCCTTTATTTTAAGTAAGAGTTCTTCACAATTGTTCCCAAATTCTATTAGGTAATTGAATAACGATAATAATTGTAGTTTGTTGAACAAAATAACAATGTTGCTCAACTGGCTATTTACCGAAGTCCTTCTGCTCATGTAACAAAATTGCTTTGAAATTACATGACTTATTTCACAATATTACACTAAAAAGAAAATTATATGTATTATAAAAAGAAATTAACAATTTCATTAATACAGCTGTTAGTGTTTCTAGAAGTGCTTCTGTTGAGTGTCGATGTTGTACTCTTGCATAGGGGTTTCTTGTCACAGTAAACTTGTGAGTAATGATAGTCTTTCCTCAATACGGATAATATCAGTGAGTTGGTACATCAGAGGGTTTGGTGGGTTGTGTTTGGGGTTATTGGGATGCCTCAATCTTGTTATTTTCCTAATAGCTGTTGTTTCAGATATTTTGATTGTTTTCAAGGCCCTTTGATATTGAGAAACAGGGGGTGCGAGTATTCGATAAGTGGACGACAGATTAGTTTATATATTCGGCTTACTGTTAATATGCTTGTACCTGCTCCTGGGTTTGTCAAACTTGTGAAATGTGCGGCTCTTGCAATCACTTCATTCTTATGTTATTGACGTGGCTGTTGAAATTTAGACTGGAATTAAGTGTAAGACCTAGGTAATTACCTGTTGATTTTGCATGTAAGATATGTTGATAAATATTGATTGTTGGAGAAGTTGTGGAATTCCGATGATCAAAGATGATGAACTGAGACTTAGATGGGTTTGGCTGGAGCCTCCATTTATTGAACCAATTATTTATCGTTGCAAGATACAGAAGATACATGTTACAGAATGCTATTCTGGAATAGGTACTCTGTATCTGCAGCTAGAAAGAAAGTGTGGTGGTATTTTTTATGGGTAATTTCTTTCATAAATGGTGAGAAGTTCTTGATTTGTTGATTTCTGGATTGGAATTAATTCTGTTATCTCTTGTTTTTGTGTAGGTTGATGGATCAGAATTATATAGTTGGGTGAACCCATAATAATTCGTTGAATTTCTTCTGGATTTGGTTTCTTCTTTTGGAGGCACTTTCTAGGCATCTTCTTGGTTTTCATTTATGCTTCATTTTTCTCCATTGCACATCATCCTGAATTTCCATTTCACAGTAGTATTCCTCTGCTTGGGTATCCATAGTTATTTTAATCAGCTATTAAAACAAAGTCGCTTCCCGCTGTCTGTCCCTATGTATGCTTAGATCTTCAAAAGTACGCAACGAATTTTGATGCGGGATTTTTCAATAGATAGAGTGATTCAAGAGGAAGGTTTATATGTATATAACATGCATAATATAGTAGAGAAACACTGATAATTTACTAGCGCTTATATTACAAACGATGGCTTAACACTACGAAATACATTTTGAATTTCATATAGATCAATATGGCCATTTACACCATGTAATTTAAGTGAATATTTTCGAAGGTATTACACATTCAAAATGCAGGGATATAGCGGTTTCGACGGTACCGGCCGGAGGGCTATACGTAATACCAAATTATTTCAAAATTATTAGTGAATTACTAATTGTAGTACAATACAATACTTTCTATCACTCTCTAAAATAACATAATTCACACAATTTTATTGAAATATAAAAAAATATTTTGAGTTTTTAACAGTCTTTTATGTAATTCAAATTTAATTTAGTCCCAATTAAGTTTAGGTATTGCTTTGAACATATTAAAAATCATAGAATACTGGGATTATTTTAATTCGAGTCTGTATGGAATCTCATAGAAGGAAAGAGAAAAAAAAATATATTTTTCTATATATTAATGTTTCATGTTTTTTAATATTTTTCAACTGTTATGGTTTATTTTTTACGAGAGGTCATGGCCTATACTGTTATTTGATCATTCAAAATGTGTTTAAGATGTTTTAAGATTTTCTTGAACTTTTCTGTTCACCAGTGCGTTCCAGTTAAATCGTGCCACCCTGAATAAGTTTAGTCATTTGATATTCAAACTGTAAAATAACCGTGAAATCCGACAACTTTATTTTTCAGGGGTACATATTTCTACATGAAAATCAAGCCCAATCAATCAATCAATCAAAATATACTTTATTGTCGAAAAAACTCTTGTTTTATTTACAAAGTAGAATATACACGTACAGAAATAAAATTTAGGCAAAATACACACAATTATGTAAAATATAAATAAAACAGAATAAAAATAAAATTGTTATGTAAACAAGCAGTATATAAACATATACATTAATCAATTATACATTTTATTCAATAGAATAAGTGTCAATGAATAAATAAAATATCAATCATAAAATGTAATTTGAACATTTCGACAATTTTACGACTTGTAATTTAACAGTTTAATCGAATATGCTATACAGTACCCACAATAAATTACGGATGACAGTTCACAATTTCACTGGAAGTTGTCATTGTAAAATTCTTGCTCGCGAGAAGTTTTTTGTGTATTTTCTAAAGCTATCAATACAATCGTGGCTATTTCTAAAATGAGACGGTAAGTGATTATACATTTTAACACCGTTATAGAAAATGGAGTCCTTTACTAGGGATGAAGAAGGCAATGGTAATTTAAAATTATTTTTAGATTTTAGGCGAGTGCTATGACATGAAGAAATATATTCAAATTTTGACCTATGTTTGTGTATAAGACACGAAGTTCCCATTATAAAGAGAGCCACAACTGTCAATATATTTTTTTTTCTGCAAATAACTGCCTACATGAATTGCGCGGTCATAGTTTGAACACATATCTAATGACTCTTTTTTGCAGTTTAAGTACTGAATCTAGCAGACTAGAGTTACATACCCCCCAGAAAGGAATGGCATATCTCAGTTGAGATTCAATTAATGCATAATGTCGCGTCTTCGAATACTTAAAAAATAATAGAAATGAAAACAAGAGTGGAGTGTAAGAATTGTGGCATAAAGCGAACTCACCGAATTCCTAGCACAAATCCCTGCTTCTGAAAGGGCCCTTTCTTGGAGTGTTCTTTCTTCAGCTTCACTGGATTGAACAACAAAACGGGAAGTTAACAGGAGTTACCAAACAGTCGAAGATGACACAGAGTCTAGAGCACACACGGCGAAATAAGTAATTAGCAAAAATAATAGCGATTCACATAGCGTACTTAGCATGAGATCGTAGGTAGGTCTTTATTCATATGGTTTTGATAGATAAGCATACTTCAATTGAGTTTTGAGCATGCGCCCTTAGAAGTCGCTCCATGCCAACAATAATAATAGTAATAAAAACAGAAAATTACAAATAAAGACGCAACACATAACATGCGTTCATAGCCGTGGCAGTACCAAGTTCCCTTGAAATAATTCTCATTGCATAGCACCCTGAGGATATTTTATTCTTCAATTGGTTGACGTGTGCTTCAAACTTCAAAAATTTTGTGCAATCTTTATTTTCAATTTTTTCATTTTCTAGAGGCATATCTTCTAAAGTACATTTGAAAGTTATTATATTTGTTTTTTATATCAAAAGAGAGAAGATTCGAGTCGAACCAAGACTTGATTACATTAATATCTCTGATTATCTTATTATTCAGATCTTCAACAGTTTTACTATGCCATAAAATGGTGGTGTCGTCAGCAACTAAGGTAATTTTTCCAGAAGTATTTATACACATTAATCATTGATATATACAAGAAAAAGAGTGGGTCCCAAAACCGATCCTTGGGGCACTCCTTAATCTATAATAATATATTTTGAAGTTATATCACCTTTTACGACTTGACTGCGCCCAGTTAGGTAGGATTCGAATCAATCCAAAGTAACTCCCTCACAGCCGTAGCAATGTAGTTTCCGCAAAAGTATTTTGTGGTCTACACAGTCAAAAGCCTTTTTTAGGTCACAAAATACTACTACAGCTACATCTCCGGCATTTATATTTGAATATACCTCATACAGAAAGGAAAAAATTGCATCTTGGACGTTCTTTTTAGCATGAAATCCGAATTGATTTTCTTTGATGATTTTATGAGCAATAAGGAATTCATTGAGCCTTTTTTCCACTAATTTTTCAATTATTTTTGCTAGGCTCGGGATAAGTGATATTGGACGATAGTTTGAGGGATCATCTAAGTTTCCGCCTTTGTGCTAGGGAATTATCACAGACTTTTTCAAGAATAAAGGAAATTTACCGTTGCGAAACGAAAGATTAATTAATGCGACAAGGGTTTCAAGCGCTACTCTTGGAAGATTCTGAAATATATTCATGGAGATGTCATGATGATTTTTTATTCCTAATATCCCTAAACACTTCGATAATTTCATCAAAACTAGTATCCTATAATGTAAAAGTATCTCCTGTATGACAGTTATGAACATTGATAAGAGGGTCGTAAGGGACAATTATGTTATTATTGAGCTTGCAAGCAATTGAACAGAAGAAATCATTGATCTCGTCTGCACTGATTGAAATTTTAACACTGTTCCTTTTTTTAGGATTCTCTCTCAGGTCATTTACTATGGACCACGTCTCCTTCATTTTATTATTCGCAGAGTTAATTCTATTTTGGAAATAGTTAGATTTAACAAGCTTGAGAATAGTTCGGTAAATTCTACGGTAGTCATTAAAGTAGGCATGGAAATCTGGATTTGAGCTGAATTTTCTTATATAACTAAGGGACCGTAGATTTTTTGAGGACGTCTTAATTCCAGGTGTTATCCAGGGTTTTTTACGTTTTTTTTTTAATTTTCTGTGTAGGAAATGATACATTGAAAAGTTATGAAAGTTGGTTATGAAAAGCAACGAATGGCTTATTAAAAAGTAAGCTGAGCTATTTCCTCAAAACAACGCATATTTCAAAAATTTCAAACAAAAATTGTAGTAGGTTAGGTTAGGTTAGGCCCAAAGTGAGTGGGTCTATTCGACTCTCCACAACCCGCAAGGGTTGCCTGCCCCAGCGAGGCAGGTACAAAGTATGTGCTCTGCTGTTTTATCATTTTCCAAACAGAGGCGACATACACTGTCTTCCGACAGTCCGAATCTCTGCATATGATGATTCAAATGACTGACCTGTAAAAAGACCTGTTAGACATACTAGTTCATCTCTACTGTCCGAGAATATTTTCATCGACTTGTGTATAAGGTTGGATTCTTCCAATCTCTCCGCACACATTTAAATAGCGTGAATTTCCACTTAAAATACACTTGCATAGGTTCCTAGGCATATTGGTATGTCTGTCCTGGGTCTGGGACTAAAAACGCCTGAACCAGAATTGGAAGGTGTTTTTGATCCATCTGTGAACCAACAACAACCTGCTTCCTTCTTCCGGAGGATCCATTCCCCTCTACACGGGAACAGTACTTTATAAGGTAGTTCGTAATTGATAGTTGGAGGCATAAAGTCAGAAGTCATTTTCAGAATGTTGTGACTTCTAGTCTGTTGCACTCTGCATTGAATTGCAGTCCATCTAGCCTCTATCTCTCCAGAAAAATTTGGAGAGGAGGTTTATCTAGAAGCCTGTCTCTGTGAGCCAGAGAGCTTCGCCTGCACCGTTTTCTGTAAAGTCTTCGGCCACCAGGCAATTGCACCATAAGTGATCATTGGTCTGACATTCATCACATAAATCTAATGGATTTATTTGGGACCTAAACGTTATTTTACTAACAGAAATTTGAAGCTCTATATTAGAAAGACCATACAAAATAAGCAATTATCCTCAAAAAGAAATAATAACACTGAACGTTACAATTAATTTGTTTACTGCACTTAGTATATTATTAGCCACAGAAATAAACTTGATTACTTTGAATCGTCTGCCAAAAAACCTGGAATTCGTCTATTAAGACCTATATTAAAGAAACAGATGTAGAAGCTCACGCCAGACTTTTTTGATGGCTCCATGCCATCAGTCAAACTGAATGGAAAAGAAAGATTCAAAGTAGAAACCTCTATCCTCATAATTGGTGGTTCATGTTTGTTCATCTAAAGCAGCGATTAAGTTCGTATAAAAATATTACTCAACGTTTTGGTTTATTTTTTCGCTTGAAAACTCTGAATTCCGAAGAATTGAGACGAAGTTGTAAATAATTTGATGAAATCTATTATGAAGATGTAAGCGAGAAAGAGTTAGAAATGGAATGTTTGCATTCAACAGAATACTTGGAAATTCGAAGTAAAAATGAAGATTCTAATAGTATATCATCATATATATCATCTTTCGAAAGAGAAAAAAATTGAAGACACCTTTCCTAATGTAGAAATCGCAATGAAAATCTTTTAAGCATGATGGTAACTAACTGCAGTGGGGAACGTTCCTTTTCTATAACGAAATGAATAAAAAATTAATTAAGAATTAAGAGAGATCGAACACTTTGTCGCTAATGTCATTATGCTTGAAAACACAGATTTTGGTTAACGATTTTATGATGCACTGTTTGGAACCTTTGGTGTAGTAATGAATATTACTGGAGTTTTTTCCCAACACCAAATCGTTATTTTTAACACCTCGACACGTGTTTCGATCACCAAGTGATCATCTTCAAAGAGATCAATATTGCCTATCCAAATTTATTTTTGCAATATGTCCTTATGTAGTAATCACTAAACCCAACATTATTTGAAATTGAAAAATAAATGAAAAAATAGTAGACAGAAAAACAAAAGATAAACTGCAATAACACACCACAAAAGAGAGCATAAACGGTATCCAATTGAACTATCTAGCTGATTTCAAGTGCAGTTTCAGTTTTTTCTTGAAGTTATATAACGTGTAGTGTCTGAACTCACTGAGAAGTGCATTGCAGAGGACAACTGTTTTAGAGTGACTCTGTGTTTCAAATGTTGCGTATCTTTCAAATAAATAAATATTGAGGTTTCTTTTGAGAGATCAATTTGTGAGTTGCAACAAGGAGGTGCAGTTGCCTAATTTTAATCAGTCTGAGCCAGCCAGATTCCTCAAATTTAGCGGAGATATGATCAAACTTTCTTACACCATAAGAGAACCGTATACAGTTGTTCTGAATTTTCTGGAGGCGTTGTATGTCCGATTGTATTATGGCAAACCCATAGATGATATCACAGTAAGAGACAAACATCGATCAGATCTTCAATTTCAGTCCTTTTTCGTTTCGTACCTATCAGTAACAGTTGGGATTTAGTCGTGTTCAGTTTCAGATTGTGAGCAGCTGACATGTGCGAGAGATTTTCCAGATCCTGATTGACTTTATGAACAGCTTCTTGCCAGTTATTTTTACTGAATGAATAGTATATAGTATCATCTGCGTAATGATGTATAGGCAGTTATTTATTATGTTATGGAAATCCGAGTTGTATATTGAAAACAAAATCGGAACAAGAATTGATCCCTGAGGGACTCCGAAACAAACTGGTAAGGCATCAGAATATCTACCATCTATACATACAATCTGCTTACGATTTTGTAGGTAACTCCCTAATAACTTAACACTGTTTTTATCAAATCCAAAATACGAAAGCTTCTTACAGAAAAGTGTATGGTCCATTGTATCAAATGCCTTACTGTAATCAAGCAGTACCATTGGAGTCAATACATTTTTATCAATTGAATTGAATAAATCCTGCGTTATGTTGGCAAGAGCAGTTGTAGTGCTGTGGGATTCCCAGAAACCTGACTGGACAGCAGTGATGATGTTATTACTATACACATATGAATCAATCTGATCTTTGAGGATCAACTCGAATGCTTTAGAAAGAACAGGCAGTTTACTGATAGTCCTCAGATGTGATAGTTCTGTTGAATTATCACACAGGTAAAACAATAGCTTCTTTCCATGAAGTGGGAAAGCTGTTTGTTTCAATTGCGGTATTGAATATATGTGTAATGTGGGTATTAAGGTAGCTTCCAACATGTCTTAGCATAATTAAAGGTATATCATCCGATCCAGCACAGTTACTTTTTATACGATTCAGATATTGCTGCGCTTGAAAGGGATTTATTTTTGACAAAGTTAAAAGTGTCCTATTGTGAGTTTGGTCGTATTTTTCTAGAAAGGATTTATGAATATCTGCTTTTACGGTATGGCTTTTAGGGTGTTTTTCACTTCTGAAACCATCTTTATCAATTCTCTCAGTAATCTGATTTGATAACCCTATTGCCTCTGCTTTCAGATAGGAAACATTTTTTTCTTTCAATCAATGTGGTGAAGAAAGATGCGATATTTCTGATATATACCGCCCTTGGTGGAATCAAATGTGCCTTGATTCCACCAATGTCACTTGAAAACTTTCCGTGAAAGTGTCTATAGAAGAGAGAAATCTTCAACTTTTCTTCGATGATCCAGACTTTCTAGGTTGCGTCTTCAATCAGGCGTATGGCTCTTTTCTGGATGGAATCCAGCAACTTCAGGGTTGGGGGCAAAGCACCATACAAGAGAACAATACTCCAAAAAAAGTCCGATCTGAGCTGTATAAAGCATCAAAAGTTGCTGAGGTGTGTAGGGGAATCTTCGTGAATCTTCCACTTTTCGTAAAGACATTGATTCAAAGTTCATTGTTTTTTCGTATGAACTAAGATATACTAACACATTAGATCGAATTTTTTAGAAAGTTGAACATGAAAGTATCCTACAAAACTTCTTGCTCACTCCAATAAAGGTTACGTAACTCTAAAGATAAGATGTTAGAGAATGAAAAGTCAGGGATGTATGAAATAAGCTATGAGGACTGTTACAGAAAATATATCGGTTACATTCAATGAGCTATTGAAATTGATTTCAAAGAACATGTAGCAACTATCTGATTTTGGAAACCACACACAATGGAGAATATTGAATAAAAACTTTGAAATTGTTGATATCGGCAAATGACACTAGGTTTTTGGATGCTTTCGAAAGTCTGAAAATAGCGAGGTGTGACAGGAGAACTATGAAGAGTAATCCAAACAGTCCATTGTTTATTTTTATACGAATCGTTCTGTTGAAATTAGCCGGAACATTCACGAGAAAATATCCCCCCAATATTACCCGAAAAGTACCCTGTTAGATATAAATAGAAGATCAGTTCTACAGTTAGGAACTAGTGAACCTCATCTTTTGAAGATGACAACTTGGTTGGTGAAACGCTGATCAAGAAGAGTGTTGCAGTTCTCGTGTTTAGGAATAGTGTTTGTTTTGAATATCCAATACATTTCACATGAGTATTGTAATATATACAAGCACAAACATATACAAATTATTCCCCCAGAAAATCAACCATCTGAAATTCGAAATCTGAATCTGTTCTTGCCTAGGGAACACTCTATTGATCCACATCAAGGAAAACAATTATAAAAAAAATTTCAATTATCAAAAGCTGAGTGTGAAGGTGGACCATTTCGTTGCAAATATTTACATTTGTTCAGTTAGATTTTTTTTCAAAACCACTCTGATCATTGAAGAAGCCCACAAGAAGTCCCAGGCCTGGTTGAGATTCGTTGACAACACCTTATTAATATGGAATACAGAACTAGATATCTTCTTGAAGCACATCAACAGCGTAAGACCTTCCATCACTTTCAAAATGGAAAAGAAAGTCCACAACGAATTGCCATTTTAAGACGTATTGGTGAAACTGAGTGGGAAACATCTGTATACCGAAAACCCACTCATACGGGACAGTATCTGAACCACAAATCCAACCACCATCAATCGGCTGAAAGAGGAATCATCAAGACTCTAGTAGACCGTGCTTCCTACGAAGGAAGGTCTTGAGAAAGAACTAGGCATCATTAGAAAGGATCTTCAACGGAATAGTTACTCCAAAGTGATGGCGGAACAGACTTTAGCTAGAAGACAGCAAGAGCCTCACAAGGAAGAGAAGCCGCCACAACCAGTACTTGCACTTCCTTACATAAGAGGATTGTAAGAAAGGATGAGAAGAATTGGGTCCAAGTACAACATCAGAACCAGCTTCATTTCCGGAAACACTATCCGTAGCAGCTTCACGAAAATCAAGCCACCAAACACGGACTGCGATACCAAGAATTGCATTTATCGGATATCCTGCGAGGAGAATCCTATATCGGTGAAAGTGAGAGGCAATTGAAAGTTCGCATTGCCAAGCACAAGAAACACACACAGTGAGGAAAAATCAGCGAATTGGGAATAGCAGAGCATTTTTGGGCTCATCAACATAACATCAAATGGTGTCAAGCTGAGATCATTTACAGGGAGGAACATTGGTTTTGGGAGGAAAATCAAAAAAGCTGCATATATGTCCAACAATGCATGCATCCAAGCTAGCGTAGAAATACGCAACATATGGAAACCCATAATCAAGTGGAAAACAGCCAACACCCGCCAAATTGGCAGCTCCCGCTGAACCGGTGACGCGGAGAGAGCCCTGGAATGATCTATGGATAGTCATCTCTTAGAGGAATAGGTCCAGTCATCGCCCTAAGATGATAATGAATACTAACAATCGAAACGTCATGAAGTAACTTGGCATGAAATCTTTCAATTTTTATTATTCATTTTCCTTGCTTGTATTTTTTTATTGTATTTTTATTTTAGGTTTTTTGCCTAATATAATTGTTATTTTCAGCTATTAATATAATTTCATTGATTCTTTCAGGAATTTCAAATAATTTTAAATCAAATTAATAATGACACCAGTTGGATATAATCCAACGCCCTTCGTGGTATTAGCCGAGGGAGTAGTAGTTTTCTGATAGGTGTCAGTCCACTAACCTATAGTGTAGGGAGTTGAGACTGGTCTGAATGAATTGTTACTTTAGATGATTTGATTTATAGCCGGTCTGCAAGTGCCCATTGATTGACTATACAGGGTTTAACATAAGTACGTTGAAATATTCAAGTGACGTATTCCTGAGATAATTTTAAGAAAAAAAGTATAAATGAACTTGTTTTCGAAAATGCTTCGTTTAGGAGATACGGAGTGTTGAAATTTAATTTTTTTGTTCCCTCTTTGAAAATAACTCTTGCAGAAAATAAGGTATTTGCACAAAATTCGGTACCCGTTTTTTTTGACGTGGGAAATCATAATTTCCTATTAATTTTCTTGTAACATCTAGAGGGCGCTGCGTACGCTGTCATTATTTATTTCAAATTGCCCTAACTTTTTTAACAGTAAACTTTTGGTACTTTTCATAAAAAACCTAATTTCCATACCTCCTCAACAACGCTGGAGGTGATCGTTTTCGAGGTATTTACAATTTTCTATATTGATGCATATTAGTCAGCTCCTAGGGCGCTAAGTGAAGTTGCTAAGAACATTACAAAAACTAAGTATGTGGTGGATCTTGTTGAAATGAACAACTTTTTTCTATAAAATATTTGATGAAAAATTGCAAAGAACTTATGACAAAAACCTACTATGTTGTGAAAAATTTCAACAATCTGTATTTCGAAAACGAATCATTCTTCGTTAAACATTTTATAGGAAAAAATTGTTTATTTTGATGAAATCCACCACATACTTAGTTTTTGTAACGTTCTCAGCAACTTCACTTAGCGCCTTAGGCCCTAAGTAAATGCATCGATATAGAAAATTGTGAAATCTCGAAAACGATCACCTCCAGCGTTGTTGAGGAAGTGTACCTTTTTTACTTGGGAAAGGTGTGGGAATTAGGTTTTTTCATGAAAAGTACCAAAAGTTTACTGTCGAAAAAGTTAGGGCAATTTGAAATAAATAATGACAGCGTATGCAGCGCCCTCTAGATGTTACATGAAAATTAATACGAAATTATGATTTCCCACGTCAACAAAACCCTGGGTACGGAATTTCATGCAAATAATAAATTTTTTGCAAGAGTTATTTTCAAAAAGCGAACAAAAAATTCCAATTTCAACACCCTGTGTCAACGAAACGAAGTATTTTCGGACACAAGTTCATATAGATTTTTTTTCTTAAAATTATCTCAGGAATACGTCACTTGAATATTTTAACGTACTTCTGTTACACCCTGTATGTGAAAAATGGAAGTCCGAACTAATGAAATTCACCATTGTGAACCACCATTTCTCTAGGATTGCCAGAAAACCCTGTCCATCAAAGGTGATAGGGATTTTAGAAGTAAAATAACACTCATCTGTTTCAAAGCAAGACTTCAGCATTTCTCGCTTGATAAGAAGAAATAAGTTTTTCTTCTTCTGCAATCTCTACTGCAAACATAATTCGTTATCCATTTCGTGTTCAACGTTTGAACGCGGCTGTTCTTAACAAAAACAATTATGGCTATTGAGTGGGTATAACGATATCTAGGGGATCAATAGAAAACTCATTGTGGTTATAATCTACATCAAGTTTCACCTTATCCTTCATTCAATTGCGTTCAGCATTTGTAATATTTTCGACATTGAATTGGTTATGTTAATTTTGATGCCGAGGTGCAAATCTGATTTCATCTCGGCATACTAACTATTTAAATATTACTGGAGTTTTTCCCAACACCAAACCATTATTTTAACACCTCGACATGTATTTTGATCACTAAGTGATCATCTTCAAGAGGAAAATCAGTTTGAGGAAGATCGAACTGATTTTCCTCTTGAAGATAATCACTTGGTAATCGAAAAACATGTTGAGTTGTTAAAATAACGGTTTGGTGTTGGGAAAAAACTCCAGTAATATTCATTACTACACCAAAGGTTCCAAACAGTGCATCATAAATACTAACTATTCAACAATTCTTATGTTCTGGGTCCTACTTGAGGGATACTCTGGAGTATGAAGATCCTTTATTCGAATTTTCTACTAGATCTGTTCAAGCTGATAGATTCTCCAAAAGACTCCCTTCCTGTCAAGCGCTTTGGAGGTTTTTTACACAACGAACTTGGAACTAGGAAAGTGTAACTTCAAATGCTCACCAAGTTCTGTTCATTCACAAACCTGGACCGTTACTCAATACTTGCTGTGTTTTGATTTTGATCGTTTTGTGTCTGTTGATCTGATTTGTATTCAACTCCATCTTGATTTAAGAGATCTATTGAAAATATTATTTAAGAAGAGTATTATAATAGAATATCTATACTTATATAAATCTAAAAGTTTGTGAGGATGGATGTATGTATGTATGTTTGTGGCTCTTTCATGCCTAAATGACTGGACGGATTTAAATGAAACTTTACATAAATACAGCTCATACATGAGAATAACATATAGGCTGTAATCTACAAAGGTTTTGTGTAATTTTGGTTATAATATAACGCTAAGTATTGAGTAAGTCGGAAAAAGTCTTGCTCCCTGAGAGCTATCTTGGCGTGCGCTGCCTATACCGTTGAAGTTACATGCAGATAATGTACCGTAAGATTGTTTATCCTGAATGTTTGTGAATAATAGTCTGCGATGGCATATATCTACCTCTTATGTGAAAGCCACTATATGCAAAATACTGGGCCATAAATACATATACATAAACTTCGTCTTTTACGTAGGTTAGGTTAGGTTAGATCCAAAGTGATTAGGTCTATTCGACCCTCCACCACAACCCGCAAGGGTTTATTGTGGCTCACACCTATTCACACTGGACCAAATGAACTCAGCTTCTCAACGAAGCCGATTAGTTTGTATGGTGAGTGATCTTTGGTAGTTGGGGAGTTGAGAAGCTCGCCCCTGAACTAAATTCACAGGGAGATCAGTTGGAGTCGCAAACTCGACATCCATCTCCTCTGTAGACTCGCTCCTGAAATAAATTTACAGGGAGGTCAGTTGAAGTCGTAAACACGACATCCATCTCCTCTATAGACTCAGCGTCAGAAATAATTTTTAAGTTTACTTTGTCCATGAAAGTCCCACGAGTAGCTAGGGAAAGAAGTTCAATTACCACAGAGCCCTGCATTACCTTGACAAGGCGATGCTACGACAAGAGGGCGCCCGGTATTTCGAAGGTTCCGTAGAGTCAGCTGATAGGCTCAGTGTCATTCTTCCTCTCGGCACGAATATACACACACCTTAGGATTAAGCCATTGTTGGGATGCCATTCAGTTAGGGAATAACAGAACCACAAGTGATTCTGTCATTCTCGGATCCACCGGGGCTACGTGGAAACAGACGTCTGATGGCCGGTTTGTTCAACCCCCACATCCCATGCCAATGCACTCGCCAAAAACAGCATGCACTGTGGTTCAGGCAGTGAAAGATGAACAAGGACGGCCAACCCGTCAAGTTACACTAAGTAATTTGGACGAATCGTTCAAAAGTTATCACGATGAGATTAACTTGACGCAACGCAGTAAGCCGTTTTACGCGTCGCGTCTACTGTAACACGACGGTGGACGATACGCGGGTGTAGAGGGGAGGTCTGAGCAATATATGCAGGTAGGTTCTTTGTATAGCGTAAATAACCATAAAGAAAAGGGGTCAGGAATGTTCACCCCCAAAGGGGGAAAACTAGGGGTTCAAAGATTGTGTTGAATTTCATCAGTTTTGAAGTTGGAAACCTGAAGTTTTTGGTTAACAAAAAAGATTGTAACTATTTTTTCAAAATGGTCTGTCACGAAACTTAATGTTACCAACCACATTCTACGCGGGCGAAGCCGCGGGCAACAATTAGATAATAATAAATAACACCACTAATTTTATATTAATAATAATAAATGGGCTTTATTCTTTGACATACATTGTTTATAAAGAAGAAGTAGATACAAAAATCAATGAAAGGGCGAAGTTCAGTCAAAGTTGTTTTACGACTATTTATCTTGAATAAGGTAAAATATATAGCCAAACATACACAAAAGTGAGACAAAGGGAAAACCATATAAGCAAGGCATAACATGAATATATTATCTATCCAGAAGACTTCAGATATGTTTTCAACTTTTTCTTGAAATTGTATATGGAGTAGTGTCTAAATTCACTGGTCAGAGCGTTATATTGTTTGATAGAGTTGTAAATAAAACTACGAGAAAAGCAGGCTGTCGAGTGTTTTGGAATAATAAAAGTGTGACGGTTTCGTGTCCTCGAATTATTCTGAGATTTAAAAGTTTTATATCTTCCATAAATATAATTTGGCTTTTTGTAAATGAGGAATTTATGTGTATTGACGAGTAGGTGGAACTGCCAGGTTTTAGCAATCGGTAACCAACCTGACTCCTCGAACTTGGGGGATTTATGGTCGAATTTTCTCACACCATAAGAAAGACGAATGCAATTGTTTTGTATTTTTTCTAAGCGATTTACATCAAGTTGTATCAAAGCAGGCCCGTAGATTATATCGCAATATGCTAATCTAGATAATACGAGGGTTTCGCAAAGTTTCAACTTCAATTTGGAAGTCATAATATCTCTACTTTGATAGAGTTGACGTAAGATACTGTACGAGCAAAGTGAATTTATATGTTTGTAAAATCTCAGATCAGCATCTAACCACAAACCCAAGTTCTTGCTTTCTGTAATTATTTGTAGTAAGTCTTGTCCAAGTTTGATTTCAATTCTTCCTTCAATTTCCCACCTTTTGTGTTTCGGGTCAAAAAGTATCAGCTGAGATTTTCAAAAATTCAATTTTAGGTTATGGGCTATAGATAGATCCAGTAACTTTTGTAGATCGCTTTTAATTTTTTCCATTGCCTCCTGCCAGTTACTTGGAGGAAATCGATGAGTGTCATCTGCATAATGATGAACCGTGTAATGATCAATTTTTTTATGGAAGTTATATATATATATATATAGAGAGAAAAGAATGGGGGGCCAAGGATAGAGCCCTGAGGTACTCCATAGTAAACAGGTAAAGCACTAGAACACGTTCCACGTTCGGACATACTGACTGAGTCCGATTCCTGAGGTAACTTTTCAATAGATCTACAGTCCCTTCACTAAATCCGAGAAATGACATTTTCCGACACAGAATATTGTGGTCTAATGTATCGAATGCTTTACTGTAGTCCAAGAGTACCATGGCAGTTATTTCATTATTATCAGTTGCTTTCAATAAATCTTGGGTGATGTTGACAAGAGCGATGGTGGTGCTATAGAATGTACGAAATCCAGATTGAACATTTGTTATTAAATCATTATTGTATACAAAAGAATCAATTTTATCTTTCAGAAACCGCTCGAACACCTTAGATAGGATAGGCAGTTTGTTAATTGGCATCAAATGAGATGATTCAGTTGGATTTTCACATTTTGGCAAAGGGAGTACAATTGCATGTTTCCATGCAGAAGGAAAATTATTTGTTTCTATTGAGGAATTGAATATGTGTGTTATGTGGTTGATAACATAATTTTCAATATACTTCAACATAATGACAAAAATGCTGTCAGATCCACTGATGTATTGTTGAGTCTGGAGTGGTGTCACTTTGCGAAAATTCAAAGTAGGTCCATTATAGGTCTGAGTATATCTTTCAATAAGTGTTTCATGATGATCAGATTTCGCAGAATGAATAATATTTGTGAAGTGGGAGTTTATTTGATTCAAATATGATAAATCAGCGGAAGGTTAGTCGAGTGTCTATGAGATTTGGTTACTTTGAACTTTCCAAGAGCTTTATCTCTTAGTTTAATCATTTCCTTGATGTTGAAGGTAAGCCATGAAGCGAGCGGTTTTGTTGTTCTCATAGACCTAATTGGGGCATGGGAATTAAAAAGAATTGATGTGTTTGTGGTGAAAAACTCTACCATTGCATCTACTGTTTCGAAGTTGAAGATTCTATCCAAATCAAAGAGGTGGAGATTATTGAAAAATCATCTTGGTTGAAATTTCGGATCTCGGTAGCGAACTGTTTTGTATTTTGTTGTTGTTTCCAGTGATATAATTTTACAAGTAACTGCAAGATGATCGGAGATACCGATATCTAAAACTTCAACTGACTGCATATCATCCTTTTCTGATGTTACCAAGATATCAATAAGGGCATGAGTATTAGCTGTTACTTTTGTAGGGACTTCTAACTGTTGAGACAGATTATAACTTTGAAGAAAGTTTAGGAATAATTCTACAAAATTATTGATTGACAAGAGGTTAATATTCATATCTCCCGCCTAGTTTAAGGAATCGCAGTTTATTACAAAAATTGACACCATATCTTGGTGTCGGTGGTCGCTATACAACTCCGAATATGTATTTTTTGAGTGTGATTTCTTTATTACTCTGCAAATGAATGTAGACTGTCGTGGATCAGAAATCGAGTTACAAATATATAAAAAGTGCACTAATTTTCACACCAATATCTAGATTTCCGATACAGGGTAATGAAAGACTCGAAACTGACCCTTTCAACTTCTGGCACGATTAAGTACTCAACTTTCCCAAAGTTCAGAACCTTAAAAACTTTCCAACTTTGTCTTCAATATAACTCACCAAGTTGTTTTCTGGGGGAACCCTGTAGTTCTTAGAGAAACATGCGACGAAAATAATGGATATTATGCCTGTTAATTAACTGGCACCAAATCAATATCTTGAAAACTTTCTTGGCCAGAACACATGCAATAGTTTTTCCACATTTCGGTTGGCAACGGTCAGTCGAGTCTTGGTGATGTGTTCCCGCATGTGGTGCCCTTCACACAGCGAAGAGAGAAAGCTACTCCTTCACCATTTTCTTATCTCGTATACTCAGAAGATTTCTTGTCGTGATTGAGATGACATGACAATTTCTGAGGACCAAATCAACGATTGAGCCAGACATCCCGATTGATTTTTAGGTATGTAGTTCCAGTGTTATAATTTTTCAATTCTAAATGTTGTCGGCCGATGTTTTCGATTCTTCCTGTAATCAGATTCCATCTCCCATCTTCAAATGCTCTCTCCACCGTATAGCATCCTGAATATCAGCTAAAAGTGACAGCGCAACCGAAGAAGCCTGAGCGCCTGCCTATATCCTAAATCAATAGTTGTATCGCGTGACGTAACTGAAGAGGTGGTTTGCTATTGGCCGTCTCAGAACTCATCCTATTATTTATGAAAAGTACATGAATGGATAATAGCAACTGTGATATTCGCTCGAAAATCTCAATAAAGACTGGCTAAAACAACTGCATATCGCGGTGCGGTACGGGCGTGTTGATTTTTTTCGTACTATCGGATATTGTTCTTTTAGCGGCAAGGCGTTTCCCATGTCTGTTTATTTTCGGAACACGATGAGTTGTTTAGTGATCGAAGATGTCGGTGAACTTTACAAGGGGTGACTTTCCTTGATGTGTAATGCCTGAGAAGGGCTAGGATGGAAGATATAGGGCCGGATCTGTCTCACCTCACTCCTGAGGAAAGGGCCATCATCGAGTCGGTGATGATCAGACAAAAACAAGAGGAGGAAAGGGAACAAGAGATTTTGAGGTATTTTAAATATGTTAGGGCTGTGACTGGCTGTGCTTACTGTCTTTTACATATTTGATCTTGACCGAGAACATCCTCGATGATTTATAATTGATTTTGCTGTAATGAGAACTTTGATAAGTTTTCTGGACCTAGCGACAAGTCAATATTGTTTCTCAATAAGGTGGTTTGAGAAGTCCTTCTTTGGTGTGTATCACAGCCAATAAGTGAATGAAAAAAATCATGAAAAACAGTAGGTTTCCTTGAGTCATTTCGTTTTTATGTCCTTTCGAATTCCCTTTTGCGTTAGGTAGGTATGCCAACTTAGATTCTCTCAAACAGACAAGATGGTCACATGAAATCAAAGCAAATCGTTAGTAAAAACGATAGTGAACTATTACTGGAGTTTTTTCCCAACACCAAATCGTTATTTTTAAATACCTTGACATTTTTAAACACCTCTTAGAATTAGACAGCTATAGTCTATATAAAAAAACTAACACATAGATTAAACGAAAATGATTACGTACAATGGAATGACTTTCAGAGAGGAATGTTTCGGATGATTGAATCAAAAGTCATAAATATTGTTGGAGATCATTCATCACAATCGTTTGATAAGGAATAGATCAACCTTTTCAATAACGGTTTGAAATTTGGTAATGAGGAGCCAATATGGAGGGTTAGATTTATTTAGAAAAGAAACAAGCACGTACAGGTATATTTCTGACAGTTCACATCACTGTGGATAGCACAAACGTGCTGGGTTGAATTTTTTAGTGCATCGTCTTTTGACTTTTCCTCTAACACATGATAGGTTCACAAAAGAAAAACGTACAATACAGCAAGTAGCAGCCACTAACGGTTTCTTGAGGTGTATTATAGATGAAATAATAAGGAAGAAGAAGTTTAGGTTGAGAATGAACGAAATCTCGACTTTCAGAAAAGACAAAAACCAAGATAATTACATCTCAGTTCCATATCACCAATCAAATCAAATCAAATCAAATTTATTTATTCCATGTTAATATACAATTTGTTGTATGACATACATAATTAATAAATTTCAATTATCTTGAATGAGTAACTTTCACCTAGACATTGAAATGCCTGTATTGTGATCTGTTACTCACCAAGATAAGAGCTCCGTAAGTACATTTTATAAAAAATCTTCCTCTTGAAGATGGTCACTTGGTGATCGAAACACGTGTCGAGGTGTAAAAATAACGATTTGGTGTTGGGAAAAAACTCCAGTAATATTCATTATTACACCAAAGGTTCCAAACAGTGCATTATAAACGATAGTGAACTATCAATATTAATATTTTTGTTTTTTTTTATTGTTAATCTGAGATGTTTGAAAACTGGAAGGACAAATGTAAGGTCGTGAATCTTCAAAGCAATTTTTTTTTGGAAACCGCTGGTTTGTTGAAAAAAATATTCGCTTCACAGTGATAGGTCTTAGACAGCATCAGTATGAACCGATTGAGTTCGTTCTGGAAGGAAATTTAATACTGGACACTAGTCATAATTGATCCTAGATTTATAATTAATGAGATGGGGTTATGATATGAAACAAAATTTAGCAACTTTTTTGAATGCTCATTCTCTAGCACTGGATTTTTCAGGGTTTTGTTTAATAACTATTCATCATGATGATTTTGTTCGATGTCATTTCGAATCAAGTATTAGTTTCCGTTTCTTATACTATGTTGTTTCACTATCCATTTGTGAGGGTTCAATTTTCGCCTTCTTAGGAAGCTGTTGGTCCGGGTAACCTATTTTCACTTGTATAAATGAATTGTGATTTTAATACTCGTTTGCTCAGTTGATTGTTGCTTTCTGGCCTTGAAGATGAGGTTATTTCGACTTTGAGGGTTATCGTTCCTATGATTCAATATTACAGTCTTCGAAAACAGTATTTCTTCATTCCAAAATGAAATTGAATAATGTGTTATGCGTTCCTGTTCTTGCTTTCAACAAAATGGAAATTTAGAAACGCTTTATGCGTGAGCCACTCTTACAATATGCCGATATTACACAAATGTAATAATCCTCCAAAAACTAGAATGCACACATAACTTGTGAAATAAATTCAAATTTCAAAGTCCTAAAATTGGTTCGATAAAAGTAAATTTTTTCGAATTTTCATGAGATTTTCACAGTTGTGATTTCTACGTGTTTTTTTCTGATTGATTTGGCCGTTACTTGATGAAGATCCATAGTAATTTCATAAACTAGACTTCACGATTTGATTTCCACTAACTTTATTTGAAAAACACCACCACAAGTTTCGCTAGCACAGTAGCTTTTTCAAGTGATTTATACTTCAAGTTTTTCTTACATTAATGTTTATATACTACAGGTAACCATGATTGAGACTACCTCCCTCCTTCTCGGTTTCTCTAAAAAAACAAGTTCAATAATGGTGATCTATTCAAATCCAGTTGGTTATTCATTAGAATTTTTGAATTTTTGAGTTTATTAATTTCCATCGCTCCCAAATGATTTTCAAGTTTCAAACCTTTATTTTCTATGTGTAAAATTTCGAACTCTTCGTTAAAGATTTGATTTTCTTTCATAAAACGATTTGAATATGTTGAACTTGTTTTCTTATTTACATTGCTCATATGATATTCCTGGATTCGATTCCTAAATGTTTTGATATTTTGACCGATATACAGGGTGAAACTAAATAAGTGTAAAACATTTAAGGAGGTGATTCCTCATCGAAAAAAAAATAGGATCTTTCATTTAAAGAAAATTCATTGGAGCATCCCTTGTTAAGATACAGCCTCTTGGAGGGGGTACATAAAATTTATATAACAATTTTTTTCATTTCATTCATCTGTTTCATTCTAAACAAAAAATGTGTCTTGGGTGTTTTGCCCAAAATGAACCAGTGCGCAGCAAAAAATTATTTTAGGAACAACTACAGAGATACATCGTCATAAATGCGAAAATAAAAAACTAATCTACTTATCTAGTAGGTCGCTATTAGCGATAGTGACAATTAAATTGGTATGACGCTGTCAGTTTGTGAATTTCAGAAATTGAATTAATACTAATTGTGTGTTGTTGTTCTGTTCTTAATTTGTTACTTTAATAATTCACTTGTTATTAAAATGGCAAACACAAATGAGGAAATGGCTGATATGCATAACGTTCACGATCTGTCGCAGGGGAATGGGTTAAAAGCTTCTAGAAGATATGCTGAAATGTATCCTTAACGACATTCTCTTTCACATAGAATATTTGCTCGACTTCATCAACAATTACGAGAATATGGTTCATTCGACAAAAGAACGCAGGATTGTGGTCGCCATCGAGAAGTACGAACACCACAGCTTGAGGAAGCAGTACTTAATTTGATTGAAGAACAACCTACTACCAGTACTAGAAAGATTGGTTTCCAGCTTAATGTTGATCATATGACGGTATTTCGAATTTTAAAGGAACAACTCTTATACCCTTACCATCTGCAACGTGAACAGGCACTGTTACCGCGAGACTTTCCGAACCGTCTTGAATTTTGCAATTGGATGCTGGAAATGATTAGAAGAAATTGTGACTTTCTGAAGACGATAGAATTCACAGACGAATTTAATTTTCGGATCAAGATTATTAATTTTCATAATTACCACATATGGGCTGATAAAAACCCTCAAGCTATTGTCGAAACTAACCATCAGGAACAGTTTTCTCTTAACGTGTGGCTTGGAGTTATTGGGGATGATTCAATTGGGCCTCATTTTCTACCTCCTCGATTATATGGTGAGGCATACGTTCAATTTTTGAGAAAAG
Organism: Leptinotarsa decemlineata; assembly: GCF_000500325.1. Lineage (NCBI taxonomy): Eukaryota > Metazoa > Arthropoda > Insecta > Coleoptera > Chrysomelidae > Leptinotarsa > Leptinotarsa decemlineata. Next base: position 54,148 of record NW_019289691.1, read on the forward strand.
TGCATCCAGTACTTCTGGAGGAAGTTCCTTTGGGCGTCAGAAGGGATATGTTTTTTATGCATGATGAGGCTCCTGCCAATTTTAGTCAAGTAGCACGTCAGCATTTAATTGAAACATATGCAAATCAGTGGATAGGTCGAGGAGGACCACAGAACTGGCCCGCTCGATCCCCGGATCTCAATTCTCTCGATTTCTCTATTTGGGTCCATTTACAGCATTTGGTTTATCGTACTCCTGTTCGCGATGTAGAGGACTTAAAAAACCGCATCATCGATGCGTGCAGGGTAGTCAGAGAGACTCCAGGAATATTTGAGCGAATACGTGGCTCAATGCGCCGACGTCTAGACGCATGCGTAATGTCTGAAGGTAGACATATTGAACATTTACTATGATTTCTACATGTTGTGTGTTTTGTTATCAATAAATTAGTTTTGTTCATTACCAATTAATCGTTTAATGCAGGTACTAACTACAAAATAACAATAAATCTAGTTCGCATTTATGACGATGTATCTCTGTCGTTGTTAGTAAAATAATTTTTTGCTGCGAACTGGTTAATTTTGGGCAAAAAACCCAGGAGACATTTTTTGTTTAGAATGAAACAGGCTATCGGAAATGAATTTTTAAATGGTAAACAAATAATGAGACAAAAAGTTACATTGGAAATACATATTAGGGGTTACGTTTTCCAACCCTTACAACCATGGGGTAAACCAAATAAATTACTGGCTGACTGTCTTTTTGGTAGTACAAAACGTCAGGTTGATTTCAATATTGTAACTTCTTCAGTGCTTGTGAAACCAATTGTTATACTAATTTTATGTACCCCCTTTGAGGGGCTGTATCTTAACATGGGATGCTTCAATGAAATTTCTTCATATGAAAGATCCTATCTTTTTTCGATGAAGAATCACCTCCTTAAATGTTTTACACTTATTCAGTGACACCCTGTATACCTTAGGACATGTTCTACACTTCAATTTATAAATTAATGATTGATGTAGAATTGAGGTAATATGCTTCAGTTGATCAAAATTGAAAGGGGTACCACAGGTAGAGGTTTAGGTAATTTGTGGGAGGTATTCTCTTATGGTTACCTGTAGTATATAAATATTAGTGTAAGAAGCAACTTGAGTATTCAAATCACTGTTGATGAAACTACTGTGTTAGCGAAACATGTGATATATTTTTCAAAGAAACTTTGTGGGGATCAAATCATGAGGTGTAGTTTATGAAATTTCAAACATGTGTTCCGCTTACTTGAGAAGTCATATTCAAAAATTTGCCTCTCGATTCATGGGATCTGCCCATCAAGACGCCTAGGAATTCATTCGATATCTTTCAGAAGGTTTACATGAGGACCTCAATAGAATTACTGAGAAGCTTAAACCAATCTTAATGGAGATTGACGAAAATTTGAGTTACAGCGGAAAAGCGCAAGAGTCCTGGCTGAGATATTTAAACATGAACAACTCTAAAATTGTAGACAATTTTGTTGGTCAATTAAAATCCTGCATGAAGTGCACACACTGTGGACACGCTTCAGTAACCTTTAATCCTTTCTGGGATTTGTCTCTCTCTCTCTCTCTATACCACAAAGAACTGACCAATTGAGTTTGTCACAATGCTTGGATTCCTTCACAAGAGAGGAAACTCTGGATGGAGATGAAAACCCAATGTGTTCGAGGTGCAAGCAAAGGAGAAAATGTACAAAGTCCTTATCAATCTATAAGTTTCCCCGTATTTTAGTAATTCATTTAAAAAGATTCTCTCCAACTGAAAGATTCAGGGACAAACTGGATGTTGTTATCGACTTTTCTTTAGAAGGATTAGATATGAGCAATTATGCAGCAGAAAATGTGGCCCCTAGTCGTTATAATCTATATGCACTTTCGAATCACAGTGGGACTACTTACAACGGGCATTACATAGCATATTGCAGACACCCATATAGTGGCGCGTGGCATGAATACAACGTTTTACACGTGTCTCCAATTTCACGTAATTCGTTTGTGAGTGAGGAGGCATATGTCCTTTTCAATGAACAAGAGAGAACGAAGCAGCACTTTTGAGGTGTTTTTTCTCAGTTTTCTTGATTGTTGTTAATTTTCAATTGTTAATAAAATATGAAAGTCGAACTATCTTCGAAATTCACGTTTGAATTTTTCTGAAAGTGTCATTAATACAATCAGTTCACTAATTTTTTTTACTTGGTACAATTTACCACACATACTTTGCTTCAATTATTTTTCAACAAACTCCCAACCAAACATAATAATGCTCTTGGTTATGTTGCTACGCATAATTCCAACTCTTGACTATTTGAAATCAAGTGAATTCAACTCAATTTTCAAATTAGTTTGTTAATGTAGAAGGTTATATGAATTTTTTTTGAATATTGCCTTCCATTTATTTTTTTATGTAACGAAGTTTGGTGGCCCAAGATGATCGGTGGTCATTTCAACTATTATTATATACGAGTATACATCGGTCAAGCTCTTTTTCCAGAGGCCCGATACATTCGGATGGCGAGCCGGCACCTTTGGCCAGTGATCAATTTCACCACCCTCAGTAGTCGCAATGAGCCAAGAATAACAGCCTTTGCATTCATTCGTCCCGAATTTCTGTTAGGTTACAGTTAATCGGTGTAAACTTAGAATTTGAAAGTGAGGACATTGATCCAGAAAGGACATCCACGAATATATAGTCAGATCGACTATTTTTACAGATTGGACAGAGTTATTCCACCTGCTTTTTCTCCTTTCAGATGATATTCTTCCCACGTCGAACCAAAATTTTCGTGATGAATATCTGTCTTACTTTGACAGTCGAGGTTAGGTTAGGTCCAAAGTTAGGACCAAATGAACCCAGCTTCTTATCGAAGCCTATTAGTTCATATGGTGAGTGGTCTCTCAGGTCAGATGGTAAGAATACGGCTCTGCCAAACTCTAAAAACATGATTCGGTTCCCAGCAGAGCAGGTACAAAGTATGTTCTTTGCTGTTTCATCATTTTCCAAACAAAGGCGACACTCAACTGTCTTTCGACAGTCCGAGTCTCTGCATATGATGATTCAAATGAAAGTGACCTGTAAGAAAACCTGTTGGGTTATCGTAGTTCATCTTTACTGCAGTCCAACAACTGTTTTGTATCAAGCTTCGAAGGGTGAATAAACGCCTTGGAGTGAACCAATCCTGGAAGATTCTTCCAGAAGTCCATAAATCTTCTTGCCATCCAGGTGTTCAATGTTTGTTTAGCAAAGCCTAATGCCAATGACAGGTCTTGGTCCGATGAAGCTGCTTGCAGCACCTTCTTTTGCAAGGGAGTCAGCAGCCTTATTGCCTTCCATGCCAGTATGGCCAGGAATCCAGAGCAGAGACAGTATATTAAGTCTTTCTATCAAGGAAAGTCGTTTTTGACAATTTGCTACCAAGTTAGACGTTGCTCGGTAGGAGCCAAGAGCTTTCAACGCCGCTTGACTGTCCGAGAATATTTTAATTGACTTGTGTATGAGGTTGGATTCTTCCAATTTCTCCGCACACAATTCAATATCGTGAATTTTCGCTTGAAATAGGTTCTTAGACAGGTTGATGTCTCTGTCCTAGGTCTGTGACTGAAAACACCTGCACCAGAACCGGAAGGTGTTTTTGATCCATCTGTGAACCAACAACATTCTGCTCTAAATATACCCTTTTCCCGGAAGATCCAGTCCTCTCTACTCGGGAATAGTACTTTATAAGGCAGTTCGTAGTTGACAGTTAAAGGCCTAAAGTCAGAGGTCATTTCCAGAATGTTGTGACTTCCAGTGTCAAACAACAGTCTGTTGCACTCTGCATTAAATTGCTTTGTGTAATTGGCAATGTGCACATGTCTATATGCAGTCCATCTAGGCTCTCTCTTCAGAAAAATATGGAGAAGAGGTAGATCTAGAAGGATCTCCATGGCCGCTGACGGTGTGATACTGATGGCACCACTGATAGCCAGATAAACTTGTCTCTGTAAGTCAGAGAGGTTCTCTTGGGCCGTTTGCTGCGAAGCCTTCGGCCACCAGGCAATTTCACCATAACATAAATCACATAAATCCAATGGATTTGTTTGAGACCTAAACCCCGAGTTTTACCACGAATCCTTCGACATGTCGATAGGAACAGTCTGGCTTTATGTGAAACTGTTCCTATGTGATCGTTGCAGGTGAGTTTTTTTATCAAGGACAATGCCAAGATATTTCACCTCCGTTCCAAATGGAATGACCTCACCACTGAGGGAAAATGGTGTTAGGTTGCCCAATTTTCTTCTCCTGATAAAGGGGATTATCACAGTTTTGCTGGGGTTGATAGACATCTGCTCCCTCAGGCACCAACTGTGAACAACGTCCAACGTGCTTTGGAGGATATTAAAAGCTCCCCTTTCCGACGTGGACCTTGACAAGATGACAAGGTCATTTGCATGAGCTTGCAGACCAATTTTTTTTTGTCGAGGGCATCAAGCAGATTATCCATCAGAAGCGACCACTGAAGATAAGTACCCCACCTTGAGGGCAGTCCCTGGTGACCCTGAACCTGATGGCCTCGCCTTGAAGAGTCGTGGTTCAAAGTCAAATCAAATCAAACAATGTTTATTTCCGTAGACCTAGGGAAGGCATGGAAAAAGTCACATAACTCAGTACAATTACAATGAGGTCCCAATCATAAAACAACATAATTATATGACATATTATATAACATTTAGACCATAAAAGGGATACAAAAATTAAAATTTAAAATTCCAAATCAGACTGAAAAAATTCATCAAGCGAATAAAATACCTTTTCACATAATAGTTTCCGAACTTTTTGCTTAAAGAGCTTTACACTAGTTATTTTTTTAATAGATATTGGGAGCTTGTTGTACAGTTTTATTGACATGATATGAGGTCCATTAGTCACCTTGGCTAACTTATGACTAGGAATTAAAATGTTATAGTTTTTTCTCAGGGTAAAGCCTGAAAGAAGACATGTATCATCTCTGTTCTGAAACTTGGAGCAATTTGATTTAACGTAGATTACGCAATTAAAAATATACATGCAAGTAACAGTTAATATATTCAACTTTGCAAAGAGTGATTTACAGGAATCGAGTGGTTTTTTAAAACAAATTGTTCTAATAATCTTTTTCTGGAAAATTAATAAGTCACTGATTATATTGCAGTTGCCAAAACAAATAATACAGTAATTGAGGGCAAAGTAAACATATGCATAATAGTAACTTTTAAGAATTTCAATAGACACAAAATTACGCAGATTCCATATAACGAAACAATGTGTCGCTAATTTCTTCAGTATGAAATCAACATGATGATTTCAATTGAGTTGGGAATCAACAAAAACTCCTAAACATTTTTATAAACTATAACAATCAGTTTCCTGAATTGTGAAGAGAATGGTGTTGGTTTTAAGATTATTTGAAATCAAGCCATTCTTAGAACAATAATTTTGCATGTTGGATACAGCATCATTTGCTCTTACTGACAATGTTTCACATTCCGAACCACTGACAGTAAAAGATGTGTCATCAGCAAATTGTATAGAGCACTGTGGATGATTAATTAATGAAAGGTCATTAACAAATAGAATAAATAGTGTAGGCCCCAAAACACTACCTTGGGGCACACCTGTAACAACGTTTCGAGATTCAGAGAAAAATGACCCAGTCAGAAGCCTAACTTTAACAACCTGTGTACGACCAGTTAAATAGGTTTCAATCCATTTCAGACTTGGACCACGGACGCCCATGTCAAACAGTTTTATCAAGAAGAAGACCATGATGTAGGGTATCAAACGCTCGTGTCAAGTCGAAAAGAACACTAAGTGATTTTTCACCGTTGTCGAAGTTTGATAATACATGATTATGTAGAGAAAGGATGGCATCCTGGGTTGACAAGCCCACTTGAAACTCATATTGGTTGTCAGATACGATATTGTATTTTAACTGGTTGCAGTTATGTTTACCAGCATGGTATAGATCCAACCAGTTATGGTCAATTCTATACCTTTCCTAGCCAGAGACGATCCTATAGACTTAGTGCATTGTCGAGGACTGCATTTGGTAGCACAATAAATTCATCATATGTCATTGTCTACAATGGATTCAAAATATTGTACATAAGGTGGGACTTGAATCATTTTAATATATTAGAAGTGCCTAAGATGCTAATTCAACATACGTGATGTAGAATTAGGTATGTATATAAGCTCAGGCGTCATGCATCTGTATTGAACTCAAAAAATTCTGTACTCATTGCGTGATATGACAGACTATCCTGACCATTTATGATGATTCCTTCGGTTTCCGACTCAGCCCTATGTGACAAAATCAAGGGACAGGTTCTTTGATGAATCTGGGTCTTCAGGAGACTGTTCGACAGTTTTTATGTGGTTTTTTGCTGATCGGATTCCAACTTGATGTTAGAGTTCTGGTCGAAAATCAAGACGAATTCTTCAACCGCTCGTTCACCCACCCGTCCAATTGCTTGCCCAATCCAATCAAAAAATATATAGAGAAGGGAATCCGAACTCTACTATTCTGATATGTAGACAGTCCAAACTCCACGTCATTCCAGTTGTTGGGAAATATTCAACCTTGGAACGAATGATTTATGATGCAAACTGCTGTGAAGTTGTATAATATTTTGGGTCTTTACGTTGAGTTCACATTCCACTCCACTTCTCCAAAAGAGTAGAGTGAAATCTAAGAAACATGAAAGTGACAATGAAAACGATAATTCTTCGGAACATAATAGTGAATCGGAATCCGGAGATACAGACTATAACTCGAACATTCTAAATATTTGAAAGTTAGGCTGGTAAAGTGATGTTACTAGTACAAATAAGTACCAAGAATATTGACATGCTTTATGATCCTGGCTCTGTGCGGTGGTAGGCAAGTTAATTTGGAATAAAATTGGCAGCCAATCAGTAAAAAAATAGGTGATTTGATTGCCTACGGCGAAAAACCAATAAGCACTTTAAGAAAATGTATGGTGGAAGCGAAAGCTTTCGACAATAAATTAACATTGCTCCTTTATGTAACAAACGATGACGACATACCACTTTTTGGCCTGGACTGGTGTTTAGCTTTCAAACTACCTCTACCTCGTGGGGCAAAAATATATCACATAAAGGAGGACAATCAACACAAAAGTATGATTGACAGTGTACTGGGTGATTTTCCAGAACTTTTCGATGACTATTTAGGCACCATAAAAGAAAGAAAATTTCGTCCAAGGAACGTACCGTTAGCGTCCAAGTTTCAGCTGAACTTGATCGGTTGGTCCAGGAAGGTGTTCTGGAACCAATCGATACAACTAAAACTGACGTTTTGTGGGCTTCTCCTATTGTGGTTGCTTTGAAGTCAAATAACAGGTTGAGGATTTGTGCCGATTTTAAAGTCACCGTAAATCAGCATGTTCAAATAGATATAGCTGAATATCCGTCTCCTCGTTTTGAGGATATCACAGAAAAATTATCTGGAGGTAAGCATTTTTCTAAAATCGACCTGAAGGATGGAGGTCCACCCAGACTCCCGTAAATATTTGGTAATCGCTACACATAAGGGCTATTTCACATACCGCCGATTACTATTCGAATCAGTTCTGCACAATCACGAACGAACCATGGATCAGTTACTGGCAGGAATAGAGGGCGTAGTATGCTATCTGGATGACATACTGGTGACAGCTCCAAATCTAACATTACATGCCCAGCGATTAAGGGAAGTTCTGCGTCACTTACAAGTTGCAGGAATAAAAACCCAAAAATCAAGATGTGATTGGTTTAGATCTAGTGTGACCTACCTAGGTCACAAAATTGATGAGAATGGTTTGCATCCGACTAAATAGCGTATAGAAGCTATCAAGCAGATGCCAATACCGCAAAATACTTCCCAACTTCGGTCGTTTTTAGGCACTATCACGTATTACGGCAGATTCATTGAAACTCTTCATATGAAGTGCGTACCTTTACATCGTCTTCTTAAAACGAGTGTAAAGTGGGAATGGTCGAATAGAGACACTGAAATATTCGAACATTTAAAGCAAAGCTTGACATCAAATGATATCCTAGTGCATCATGACCGTGAAAACCCCTTGGTTGTCAATAGTGATGCAAGCAATTCAGGTACAGGTGCTGTGCTATCACACAAATTTCGAGATGCAACTCTGAAGCCAATTTTTTTTGCACCAAGATCCTTCAGTGATGTCGATGCCCTGGGATTAGTATATGCCGTTACCAAGTTCCATCAATACTTATATGGTCGAAGATTCACCCTCATTACGGATCACAAGCCATTGAAGCGTATTTTTGGAGAAGATTGTCAGACCCCAAAAATAGCAAGCACCGACTCTTAAGATGGGCCATGACGCTAAATAGTTATAATTTCAACGTTTCGTATCATCCAGGAAACGAAAATTGCCCTGCAGATTAACTTTCCAGGCTGTCCTTGGAAGAAACAGCGAAACATTCAGCAGTGCATCTGAGAGTATGGAAGCTTCCTATGTGTAAACAAGAATTAAAAGCCCAAACTGATAAAGACAAGACTATTTCATAGGTAATAAAATATGTACAATCATGTTGGCTCGACAAGAAAAACCTCTCTACCGATGTTATCCCATTCTATGAAAAACGAGATGAACTGTCATTTGAAGAAAACATGCTTTTATGGAAAGGACGCATCTGCATGCCTTCTATTTTGCAGTCAGATGTATTAGCTATGTTACACGACGGTCATCCAGGCATGACTGCCATGCATTGATATAATTCATGAAGTAGAAACATGTATTTCATGTTAACAGTCCCGAAAAAACGACAGAAATGCACCACTACATCCATGGGGTGTATTTCCAGACCCTTGGTCTCGTCTTCGTCTGGACTTTGCGAGACCTTCTGAAGGTAAAATGTGGTACTGATTGACTCCTATACGCATTGGATAGAAGTTATACCGATGAACAACATTACATCTAACTCTACTATAGACATTCTCCGTTAGATATTTGCTAGACTGGGTTTACCCAAGTTCTTGGTGACGGATAATGGATTACATTTCACCTCAAGTGAATTCGAACATTTCTGCAAGAATAATGGAATAGTACATATCAAAGTGACCCCTTATCATCCGAAATCGAATGGGCTGGCTGAGCGCATTATTCGCACCTTCAAAGAACGAATACGTGCCAGTAACCAAAACTAAATCAGTCACCAAGACTTGCAAATTTTCTATTTTACTACAGAAATACCGTAAGAAGATCGACAAACAGAACACCAAGTCAATTAATGTTCGGTTGGCATTTAAGATCACGATTAGACCTCCTTAAATCAGAATATGGAGTTAGAACAAATCATTCAAAAACGAAACCAGGACTATTCAGCTGCTCCACTTCATGATTTTACGAAGGGAGACGATGTATGGGTAAATAGGCCATTAGGAAAGGGTTCCGAGCCGGGAAAAGTTGTTAAGCAATCTGGGCCATTGTCATATTTCGTAAATGTTGATGGTATTCTACGCTACAAACATTGTGACCAAATGCGGAGAAGAATCTCGGATATAACACCAAAAGTAGATGTAAACCCATCGAATATACAATGTGCTGCTGACGAATTAGAAAGTCACCCTGATGCTGAACCAAACAAAGGTACCCCAAACGAACCATCACCAAGCGACCGGCTCAAACAAAAATATCGCCCCAACATACCATGTGAAATTCAACCTGAGGATGTTGAAGATGTAGTCGACATAGAAGAGCCCCCCAAGTCAGGTGCCCCGAAGAAATACTTCAAGAAACAGAAGGTTCTCTGTTCGTTTCAGGGAATAAGCTCATCATTCTTGGGGGAGGAATGTGGTATCACTGATTGAGTCTGGCAACACTGTGGCTAACAGCCGAGTGACATTCTTCCGCGAAATCAGTCAGCCGATCTGACACGTTGTTCCAAACATGAATAGATCACTCGTTAATTAGTTGTAAACAGTTTATGAATACAGTTTTACTCACAGTATAATTATGTGCTTGTTACACCCACCCATCATACTACATATTCCTCCTCGAGATATCCCCCTTTCAGTTTTAACGAAAGTATATAAATTCAAATTGTAACGGTATATTTTCACTTCACTAATAACCCTGAATTATTAATTGGAGACGCATACGAAAATTAGTGTATTTTTCATTGTAATAAACTTCATATTATTTCTTCAATTATTCATCTGATATTTCTAAGAGAAATGTGATATTCGATTTTAAATGATTTTTTGGAAGGATACGGTATAAGAGAAACACCATACTCACTAGTTAGAAGCTATCTTGAAAACAGACAACAATGTGTCAAAATTGGTGACAACATCAGTAAATTCAGAACAATGATATATGGAGTTCCCCAAGGAACCGTATTAGGACCAATACTATTTAGTGTTTATCTAAATGATATATTCAAAGCAGGATTTGAAGGTGACATAGTGAGCTTTGCAGATGATACGACAGTAATATACAAAGCAGATACCAGGCAAAATTTAAAATCAATTGCAGAAAATGACTTTCCTAAAATTATAGAATGGTTCGATAGCAGACTCTTAACGATAAATGTGAAAAATACTCACTATATACCTTTTACTTCCTACACAAAATACCTACCTAATTACAATACACTGATCATACCGAAAAAAATGAACAGACAATCACTATATCCTCGGTTACAAACATCAAATATCTTGAAGTATATATTGATAGCAACCTGAAATGGGATGTTCATATAAACTTCGTGATAAAAAAATTAAGAACTATATTATATAAAATGAGGATTCTTACCTCCATTTATAACACCGAACAAATGCGTATAATATACTCCACACTAATAGAAAGCCATTTAACCTACGGTATTATAGCATGGGGTGCATCTTTGAGAACTCATATATTAGCACTCGAAACTACCCAAATATATATATTGAAAACCATCTACCGAAAACCCAAAAGATACCCAACAGAAAAACTTTTCAAAATTTCCAAAATGTTAGATATACGTCAACTGTATTTCCTAAAGGTTACCATTTATCAACACTTTAGAAAATATGAGCTCCTAGCCATAGAACACCACCACAACACTAGGTATAGAAACGCAAATAATTTTTTCCTCATCAAACCTGAAAAGAATATCATGCAACGAGCGTACCTGTATCTTGGACCGAAATGTTTATACTCCCTTCCACAAAAACTGAAGCAAATATCGCCAAAGATCTCATTCAAAAGAGAACTGAAAAACTTTATTAAAAACACGCCAAGAAATGAAATCCATAGAATTGTAGAAAATAATCTATAGAAACCCCTTATTGCTCGTCTGTCCATATTCATTTATAAATTCTTAACTATTTTTTATATATTTAGATAACATGGTTGAGCTTATTTGAATTTTTGAATTAGAAGTAATTAATTTTATATACTTATTGTTTATATTAAATATTTTTATATTCCTTGTATGTACTACGTTATGTTATCATTATCTTATATTTCTTCAAATAATTAATGTTATATTATTATATATATATATTACTTTTATCAACTATAGATTGTTTATATTATATATTTTTATATTCCTTGTATGTACTACGTTATGTTATGTTATCATTATCTTATATTTCTTCAAATAATTAATGTTATATTATTATATATATTACTTTTATCAACTATAGACTTAGGTATTATTTATTTGGATATTTTGTATTTTGTATTCTATATATGTACTATGTTATATTATCATTAGCAACTGAACCTCAATTGAACCTCCCCGTCTAATCCCCTACGCACAGACTTGATCTTCTGTAGGTTTGCCCATTTATTCCTCTTCCCTGCTTATCTTCTGCACTTTGTCATATGTATGTACAAAAATGTAAAATAAGAGGAAGAATTTATTAAATGGTCAAAAATACTGAGTGCACATATAAGCAAAACTAAAAAAAAATATGGCTCTTCTTTGGCACCCCGAAAAAAAATCGTAATACAAAAAAAATTGGAATCAGTACAAAGTATGGCCTAAACAGTGGTTATGGCAATAACCACTGGGAATAATTTCTAAATTGGATAAATAACCTAGATAACTCCAAAGAAATGGAATTTAATTGTTTCTGAGTATTATCCGTGTCTCAGTTGATTCAGGTCCGATCGCATAATTTGGTATTATCAATCGACCGAAAGTACTCTTTTTCCGTGATCCATTCTGATTCAATAATTAGTGACGTAGAGACATGCGTTCGATTTTCTTTTTCCTACCTGAAAGAAAATGCGAAGTATTCGGAGTCACCTTGAAAAGCCATTATTGTTTTTGAGGTGGCTGTAAATGAAGTTTGTTAGAAACCTATTGGATAATTTGTCATTGGTGACTTCTCTTGTGAGGATTATTTTCCGAGGTTTCAATAAGTGAAAATTGGTTCACGTTGTGTATATTGGGTATTGTAGTACTTTGCAAATGGTTTTCATTCTCCTCGCCGAGGATCATTCAAACTTCACAACCCTACGTTATCAAGGTCTTGTTGGGCATAGCACCAAAAGGATAGATACGACGAATCATTACTGAGATCGTTAAGAAAACCAGGAACTAGGAAAATTTGTTTCCAGAATATTTTCGTTGACCCCTATTGATGAGAAAAACCCTTGCCAGCTCCAAGGTATGTTTCTAATATTTTGTTTTCATTTCAATGAAAACATAAATGGATTAACTTATCGTTCACTGAGTTTGATGTGTCCCAAAACTTGTATTTGATGAATTTCTTTCATTTAAAAAAAATTTAGTTTTCTTGTGGTATATACTGTTAGAATTTGTAGCAAAAGTATTATTTATTTTCAAACACTGCAACTCTAGTGTAAAAGATAGTTGGGAAAAAAGTTTTGTCTGCGTCTGAGTTTTTCTTGAGTCAACTTAATTTTTTTATAATTCATTATTATTGGGATTTCGTGGGGATGAATAACTACGTGTTTCGTGTTCACACAAATTGAAAGGTAAATTTTCGTTTCGGCGATTTTGAAAAAAAAATTGACTATAGGTACTTACGTATTTTGATGCGTAGATTACGAATCCGAAAGAAAAAAGTGGCGCTCTCCCTTATTTAAAAAGTGACGGCCCTTCAAAGTTCAGAAAAGGGCAACTTTTCAGCCCTCTTTTTCACCAAATAAACTATTTAAAAACACAAGCATTTATTCACTAGATCACCTTCACACGTTATTCCTCCTTCTTTGACACTTTTCACTTCAATAATCAACATTTTTCTTATAAAAAAAACTCAATTTAAAAACGAATGCTCCTCCTGGTGACACTCTTATGTTTGTAGGTTAGATACTAGTGACATTTCAGAAAAAAGCAGTTGGTATTTGTCGTCACCTACTATTTTAAATTCGTAGATTTCAATTTTTAGTTTGAAGTGAGAGAAAAATACAAAATGAATTTGAACGAAATTCATAATTTAGTGAAAGTAACAAATAATTTAATTCTATATTTGGTTCAAGTAGGAGTGTTTGCAGCAACAATACGTTGTACTAATTGCAATGAAGAGTGCAAATTGAATTATGACACTTTATGGTATAGATAGATGCAATAGAAAGCGGATTATGAAAATACCGAAGAAAAAAGCTCAGTACATTTGCTGTAATTTTAAGAAAAGTGTCAAAAACCAATTTACGAGCTAAAGAATGAAGGAATATTGACTGCATCAGTCGTACCAACCATATCATTAACCTTGAAAACGTAAAATACAGTGATATATAACCAAAAAGCAGCTCCGTACATTTTTTAACATTTTTATAAGAAAAATGTTGATTATTGAAGAGAAGAGTGTTAAAGAAGGAGGAATAAGGTGTAAAGATGACCTAATAAATAAATGCTTGTGTTTTTAAATAGTTTATTTGGTTAAAAAGATTGCTGAAAAGTTGCCCTTTTCTGAACTTTGAAGGGCCATAACTTTTTAAATAAGGGAGAGCGCCGCTTTTTTCTTTCGGATTCGTAATCTACGCATCAAAATACGTAAGTACAGTCAAACAGTTTTTCAAAATCGCCGGGTGTCCACAAAACGAAAATTTACCAATTGAAATATGACTTGAATAATTTTTTTTCAATATTGTAATTCACCTCCTAGATAATTTATCATTTTGCCATGTTGCCAAATTTCCGAAGAAACATAAAATCTACGGGTATTTTCGTATTTAGTTAATTTATGGTAGGTTTCATTAGTTTCAATTAATTTTTGGCCTCGCGGGGTTGCCAGATCAACAAAATTGAAGCAAATCTAAATAATTATTTTCTTGTTGGTTTCATTGATTTCAATTTGCGTTACGACGCATGGTTGGGTACTAACTCATTTCAAGATTTTTCCTTCTTGAATTTTGATTGCTACTTTATTTCTTAAAGGGTTTTTTTACGTTCCAACGTGAATGACCATTCTATTACCGGTCGTGGAAGTCTGTCTACTTCCTGCTGAAGACCGTTGAAGGCTGAAGAGTCAGAACTATCAATTTAAAAGGAGAGGAACCGAAATAGACTTTCTGTCCAGCACTGTAGTAAAGGGGATTTTCAAGATATTACGCCTGTACGGGCGTCACGCAAGTAGACTGCTACCTGTATCACTCTTAACTGGGATAAAATATTTTGAGTTATTCTTAAGACTTTGATTTTTTTTGTTGTTGTCAAATTTATTGTATTATTCCAACTTTCACATTTGTTATTTGCGGAAATTAATCGGTAACGGTGTTGAATAGTAAGAGATCATCAGTTTATGTGCCTTTCGCTTCGGGCCTAGAGCTAGCGGCGGTCATTATCTTAATTTTGGTGCTGATAACTATCCATCCATTAATTTCTGCGCCCTTCCCATGTATATTGACTAGAAAAAGAACTTATTGTTATCAGTAAAGCGTTAATTCACCAGCGAGATTAATTTTTTTTATTATTGCGATATTTTTGAAGTCAAACTCCAATTAATTGGGTACTTTGTGATTGGTAGTTGATTGAGTATTCGAGGGTTAAAGGTACTTGGCGCCCAAACACTTGAGACATCTTTGTTACAACCCGCTCCCACCTCCACTAGAATTAGCCGGAGCCGAATACTTGGTCGTCATAGCGACTTCCATTTCTTACTAGCTTTTTGCGGGCTACAAAATCATCGGTTAAAATGGATCTTTTAGATTTGAGAGATATACACATCAATTCCATTGATGTGCCGTGAAATTAATTATGGACCCAACTTAGAACTCTACCGGGTGTCCCAGAGCTTTTAGGCCAGCAGATATCTCAGTTACCTGCAGAACAAAAATTAAAACAAAAATATGTATCATAGGAGAACACAAGCACTTTCATGCAGCATAGCAAAATCCACCCCCTGGTAAACAACCCCCAAGAANAAACAACATGGGGTTGCCATTTGAAAAACAAAAGTTAGGGGTGGTTTCGCAGGGGTTGCTCGCGAGGGGATGGATTTTGCTCTGCTACATGAAAGTGCTGGTGGTCTTCTATGATATACATATTTTTTTCAATTTTTTTCTGCAGGTGACTGAGATATCTGCTGGTCTTAAAGCTCTGGGACACCCGGTATAGTATACCGATATTTGCTTTATGATATTCTGTTTTGAAACCATTATATTGTACAAACCGTTTTCGGCGGGACACGTGAGACTCTAAGCTCTAAAAAAGAATAAATGAATCAGTTTGTATAAACTTATAACTCGAATAAAATATAACTCTGTTTTCAGGAGGAAAGCCGATGAGGTCCAAATATTGGAGGAGACGATACGAGCCCGAAACGAACAACAGAAAAAGGCCGGGGTGGAGCTGGACGCTACATGTCACATTTGTCTCAAGACCAAGTTCGCAGATGGCGTCGGACATATTTGTAACTATTGTTCCATAAGGTGCTGCGCCAGATGTGGTGGAAAAGTTACACTCAGATCTAATAAGGTGAGAGGAAAGTTTTTTATTTGTTTGCGTCCGACTTGCCGTCTTTGAAGGGAACATTTTGTTTTGAATGAAACTTGAAAATTGAAGAATTGTTTCTAATGACTGAATTCAAATAAATAGTCCACATTAGAAACATGCATTTATACAATATTCGAAAAAATTGTGATACTTTTTGAAACATTTCAATGTTTTTCCAAACTGTAGCCTATTATACAGGTTGTAACTGAATGAGTGTAAAACATTCAAGGGGGTGATTTCTCATCTTTCATATAGAGAAACTTCATTGGAGCATCTCTTGTTAAGATACAGCCCCTTAAAGGTGATACATAAAATTTGTATAACAATTTTTTTCACAAGCACTGATGAAGTTACAATATTGAAATTGACCTGACGTTTTGTACTACCAAAAAGACACTTGGCCAGAAATTTATTTGGTTTACTCCATGGTTGTAAGGGATGTAAAACGCAACCCCTAAAATTTATTTCCAATGTAACTTTTTGCCTTATTATTTGTTTACTATTTAAAAATTAAATTCCGATAGCTTGTTTCATTCTAAACAAAAAATTTCTCTTGGGTTTTTTGCCAAAATAAACCAGTTCGCAGCAAAACATTATTTTACGAACAACTACAGAGATACATCTTCATAAATGCGAACTGGATTTATTGTTATTTTGTAGTTAGTACCTGCATTAAACGATTAAAGGGTAATAAACAAAACTAATTCATTAATAACAAAACACACAACATGTAGAAATCATAGTAAATGTTCAATATGTCTACCTTCAGACATTACATATGCGTCTAGACGTCTCCTGGAGTCTCTCTTATTATCCTGCACGCATCGATGATGCGGTTTCTGAAGTCCTCTATATCACGAATAGGAGTACGATAAACCAAATGCTGTAAATGGCTCCGAATAGAGAAATCGAGAGGATTGAGATCCGGGGATCGAGCGAGCCAGTTCTGATTTGCATATGTTTAAGTTGAATGCTTACGTGCTACTTGACTAAAATGGGCGGGAGCCCCATCATGCATAAGAAACAAAGAAACTTCCTCCACCAGCACTGGATGTACTTCTCTTAAAAGTTGAACATATGCCTCACTGAATATTACTGGAGTTTTTTCCCAACACCATATCGTTATTTTTAACACCTCGACACGTGTTTCGATCACCAAGTGATCATCTTCACTTGGTGATCGAAAAAGTAACAAATTAAGAACAGAACAACAACACACAATTAGTATTAATTCAATTTCTAAAATTCACAAACTGACAGCGTCATACCAATTTAATTGTCACTATGGCTAATAGCGACCTACTAGATAGATTAGTTTCATATTTTCGCATTTATGACGATGTATCTCTGTAGTTGTTCCTAAAATAATTTTTTGCTGTTAACTGGTTTATTTTGGGCAAAAAACCCAAGAGACATTTTTTGTTCAGAATGAAACATGCTATCGGAGATGCATTTTCAAATGGTAAACAAATAATAAGACAAAAAGTTACATTGGAAATAAATTTTTGGGATTGCGTTTTCCACCCCTTACAACCATGGGGTAAACCAAATCAATTCATGGCTAAGTGTCTTTTTGGTAGTACAAAACGTCAAGTTAATTTCAATGTTGTAACTTTTTTAGTGCTTGTGAAAAAAATTGTTATACAAATTTTATGTACCCCCTTTAAGGGGCTAGAGCAGCTATGGATTATAGTCAATATAAACAAACAAAAAGTATCCTGCGGAGTTGTTTATCGACCACCAGGAACGAATGTAGAGGACTGTATGCAGGAGTTGGGTGATGTACTGGAACGAGTGTATTTGGAAACATCTGCTATGGTGTTAGTTGATGATATTAATATTAATTTGTTAAACTGTGACCCTCGCGATACTCAACTATTCACTGCTCTTGTTTCGATATGAATTAAATTGTAGAAAATTCTACTCGGATAACAACAACTTCTGGAACTCTGATTGATTTCATTTGCATTAGTAAGGAAGTAATGATAAGAAATTCTAATACACTTGATATGAATGGCATAACTGATCACCTGATGGTATTTTGCGATATTGATTTCGAATGTGAATATATTTATGATAACTTGATTCTTTGTAGAAATTTCCAAAATTTCAATCATGAAATTTTTCTCAAGATGCTGGTAACTTACCATGGGGTGATATTGTGACTATGCAAGATATTAATTCCAAAGTAAATTTTCTCAACGAATGCATCATTATGCTTTTTGACAAACATGCTCCAATTTGCACTGTGAACAGAAAATATAAAGCATCCCCGTATATAACTTATAGTATCAAATTGATGATGAAAACCCGTGATAGAGCTCATGCCAAATATCTTGAAGAAAAGACAGTAGCAGCTAGACAGTACTATGTGACTTTACACAACAACGTCAGACGCGTAGTAAAACGTGAAAAAATAGCATATGTATACAGGCTGATTCACGGTGGATGGTACACTAGACGTTTCTGGTGAACCAGACAACGGATCACTTTGAAAATTTAATGGAGGGCATATTCGGACATTCTCTAGCCAACTAAAATATTTTTGACAATGCGGTGTTGCCGCTTCTATTAGAAAGCAGTAGCAACTTTGATTTTTCAAATGGAACACTCTGTATCACTATTTTGTCGGGTACCGCAAGGCATCTGAGCAAATGCAAGATGAGCTCATGCGAAATTGTATTAAATGCCTTACGGTAATCGATCCAGGCCATAGAGAGGTTACGCTTGTATTGTATCGAGTCCTGCGTTACACATCTATCAATGAGCAGGTTCTTTTTACATCCATCGACTCCTCTCTTTGACCCTCTCTGCTCATATATCCGTTCGAACACTCGGTCAACTACGGTGAGTATTCGTGTGTATAAGATGCTTGTAAACAACTTATACCACGAATTCAAGCACGTTATCGGTCTGTAATTCTTAGGAATCGACAAATCTACGCTTTTGGGGATAAGAACGGTCCGCCCCTCGACAAACTAATCCGGAATCCATCCAGCCATGAGTTGAAAACTCTGGCCAGATGGCGGTGGGTGCTTGGTAGTTTTTTCCACCAATAAGTGTCATTATTATTATTATTTTTTTCTCACCGTAGTGTGCGCTGGTCAGGCCCTATCCCCCGAAGCCCCGATACATTCGGGAGGGCGCGCCAGCATAATCTACCAATGACCACTCCCCACACCGTGGGGTAAGTGATCATTGGGTCCGAGAATCATGTGCCCTGAGCAAGCGTAGTGAGCCAAGAATGACAGCCTTCTGTATCTGTGCGGCTAAGATTTCTGCCTTAGTGCGGCAAGCCGGTATGATTTTAAGATTCGAGAGTAGAGAGGACATCATTCCACCAAGGACTCCAATATTATTATTATTATTAGTATTATTATCGACATGGAGTGATTTCATGGGTGTAATTCAATAGTAAACTATCTATCAACAATCTGAAATCAGTCTGCCAAGTGAAGTTTGGAAGAGGGCTGTATTGCAAGGTAAGACAATTCCCGTTAATATTTTATGCATCTGTACCACACTCTATTCTCAATGAAAGAGATAATCCGAAGTATTTTGTGAGTTTACAAGGAAGATCAGACAAAATTGACACTTCCTCATTGGTAATATGGTATATTGTGAAATCTATTTTCTCTGTTTTAGCTTTCCTTGAATTCACTTTACTAGTGAACTGCTCAACAGGTTACGTAATATTAGAAAAAAACATTTTCTGTTCTGAAAGAGCGGGAAAAGCGAGCGAATAGTTTGCAGCTAGCAAGCATGAGAGGCGAAAATCAATATAACTCGTCACGTCCGGTATAGTGATGACGTCAGAGTGATACCCCACGCCTGCCGGGTCTTTAGAATGAGCTACCCACGCATTCGGCTTGGGTTGGAGCCCGCATTTCGTGGAATCGTTGTTTATGCTGAAATAAGATAATGAATTCTGATA
The DNA here is from genome assembly GCF_000500325.1 of Leptinotarsa decemlineata. Taxonomy (NCBI): domain Eukaryota; kingdom Metazoa; phylum Arthropoda; class Insecta; order Coleoptera; family Chrysomelidae; genus Leptinotarsa; species Leptinotarsa decemlineata. Next base: position 74,051 of record NW_019289691.1, read on the forward strand.
TTAACAATAGTGAATGGGTGTCTACGGAATAGATCACAAAATATTTCTATAGATTAACGTAAAATGAAAAAAAATTGGTTAACATGCTTTCAGAATCATAATAACCATCAATAAATTTTTCTCAAAACTTAAGGGTAACACTTCTATGAACTTCCAATCTCAAATAATCTATTCCATTCCATGTTCAAAATATAGTAATTGATATATTGGTCAAACGTCAAGGCTACTTACAGATAGAATCAACACCCATAAAAGTGATAGTAGATTACATCCAGAGAGATGTGCTCTCAGTAATCATGTTTTCAAAGAAGGCCGTAAAATTGACTAATATTCTTCTGAAATATTATTAATTGAAAGAAATACATCTAAAAGATTATTTTTTGAAATATCATATATTTTACAATCAATCGATTGCGTTGATAGAAGATAAGCGAAATGTATAACTTTTTAGTAGATATTGATAAAAATTTACATGATCTTCAAACCAGAAATAATTCTGGATTTTCTATAATATAATTCATAACATTTTTTAATATTTTACAAAGTTCCAACTTCCCTATGGCAGGGTTTTACTTTCAACTTTCAACTTTCATCAACTTTTTACTCAACACTATAAGAATGTTGTCAATTGAATTATTTCAATTTGATGCATTTGATATTGGGTTTTCTCATTGATTTGCTTATACAGGGGTGTAACTGAATAAGTGTAAAACATTTAAGGAGGTGATTCCTCATCGAAAAAAAGATAGGATCTTTCATATAAAGAAATTTCATTGGGGCATCCCTTGTTAAGATACAGCCCCTTGAAGGGGGTACATAAAATTTGTATAACAATTTTTTTCACAAGCACTGAAAATGTTACAATATTGAAATTAACCTGACGTTTTATACTACCAAAAAGACACTTAGCCAGTAACTTATATGGTTTACCCCATGGTTGTAAGGGGTGGAAAACGCAACCCCTAAAATTTATTTCCAATGTAACTTTTTGTCTTATTTGTTTACCATTTGAAAATTTATTTTCGATAGCCTGTTTCATTCTAAACAAAAAATGACTCCTGGGTTTTTTGCCTAAAATAAACCAGTTCGCAGCAGCAGTTCGCAACTACAGAGATACATCGTCATAAATGCGAACTGGATTTATTGTTATTTTGAAGTTAGTACCTGCATTAAACGATTGAAGGGTAATAAACAAAACTAATTTATCAGTAACAAAATACACAACATGTATAAATCATAGTAAATGTTGAATATGTCTACCTTCAGACATTACGCATGCGTCTAGACGTCGGCGCATTGAACCACGTATTCGCTCAAATATTCCTGGAGTGTCTCACGCATCGATGATGCAGTTTCTCAAGTCCTCTACATCGCGAACAGGAGTACGATAAACCAAATGCTGTAAATGGACCCAAATAGAGAAATCGAGAGGATTGAGATCCGGGGATCGAGCGGGCCAATACTGTGGTCCTCATCGACCAATCCACTAATTTGCATAGGTTTCAATAAAAATGCTGACGTGCTAATTGACTAAAATTGGCGGGAGCCCCATCATGCATAAAAAACATATCCCTTCTGATGCCCAAAGGAACTTCCTCCAGAAGTACTGGATGCACTTCAATCAAAAATTGAACGTATGCCTCACCATATAACCGAGGAGGTAGAAAATGAGGCCCAATAAAATCATCCCCAATAACTCCGAGCCGCACGTTAGGAGAAAACTGTTTTTGATGGTTAGTTTCGACAATAGCTTGAGGGTTTTTATCAGCCCATATGTGGTAATTATGAAAATTAATAATCTTGTTCCGAAAACTAAATTCGTCTGTGAATTCTTTCGTCTTCAGAAAGTCACAATTTCTTCTAATCATTTCCAGCATCCAATTGCAAAATTCAAGACGGTTCGGAAAGTCTCGCGGTAACAGTGCCTGTACTCGTTGCAGATGGTAAGGGTATAAGAGTTGTTCCTTTATAATTCGAAATACCGTCATATGATCAACATTAAGCTGGGAAGCAATCTTTCTAGTACTGGTAGCAGGTTGTTCTTCAATCAAATTAAGTACTGCTTCCTCAAGCTGTGGTGATCGTACTTCTTGATGGCGACCACAATCCTGCGTTCTTTTGTCGAATGAACCATATTCTCGTAATCGTTGATGAAGTCGGGCAAATATTCTATGTGAAGGATGCTGCCGTTGAGGATACATTTCAGCATATCTTCTAGAAACTTCTAACCCATTCCCCTGCGACAGACTGTAAACGTAATGCATATCAGGCATTTCCTCATTTTTGTATACCATTTTAATAACAAGTGTATTATTAAAGTAACAAATTAAGAACAGAACAACACACAATTAGTATTAATTCAATTTCGAAAATCACGAACTGACAGCGTAATACCAATTCAATTGTCACTATCGCTAATAGCGACCTACTAGATAGCTTATTTTCTTATTTTTGCATTTATGACGATGTATCTCTGTAGTTGTTCGTACGAACAACCAGTTCGTGCGAACTGGTTTATTTTGGGCAAAAAACCCAAGAGACATTTTATGTTCAGAATGAAACAGGCTATGGGAAATACATTTTTAAATGGTCAACAAATAATGAGACAAAAAGTTACATTGGAAATAAATTTTAGGGGTTTCGTTTTCCACCCCTTACAACCATAGGGTAAACCAAATACATTTTTGGCCAAGTGTCTTTTTGGTAGTACAAAACGTCAGGTTAATTTCGATATTGTAACTTTTTTAGTGCTTGTGAAAAAAATTGTTATACAAATTTTATGTACCCCCTTTAAAATAGTCCTCTCCTGAACCTATAGTCCAGATCCCAAAACCTACATTATATTGAAAGCTTTGTTATGTTCATGGATTTTACAGGTAGGTATATGAAACGCAGGTACCGGATATCAGGTATATCAGATATATCAGGTATATCAAATCATTTATGCTAGAATAATATAGGTATAAATTACTCGGATTTAAATGTAATCAGTTAGTTTTGAAAATGGTATAATAGCCGAAACCGGTCAACAATAAAGAAATATAGTGGAAAATAGACAAAAGTGTGTTTTTGTAGTGTATCCTCAGTGAACATGAATTTCCACAAAATAAACAAGTCGTCAATCGAAGAACCTCCTTAAATGTTTTACACTTATTCAGTTACACCTTGTATAACAGCAGATGTCTCTGATCACACTTGTTCGTCATCTTGATTTCATTCAGGCTGGAGCCTAGCTCCCTTACCCTCTAGACGGGCTTTTGTCAGAGAAACAAATGGGTCATAACTGATTTGCGATGGCGGCATGAATGTCCTCAGACATCAGTACCGCCCTTCGCGCGGTGTACCCCTACCTGGCTGGGGTGAGATGGATGAAGATATTATTCATCTATTAACGGAGGACATGAGAGCCTCATTCTACAGAGCGTCGGAGCCTTCTGTATCGGGAGGGGTCGTCTACAGAGTAATCTATAGCTTCCCCGACTAACGGATTATCGTGAGTTTCCGCACAATCGAAAACCCGCCAATTCTTCGACTGGACTGCTGGATGGAAGGCAGCTGCAAATCTCTGCGAATGGCTTCATTCCGCACGAACCAAGGAGCATTCCCAATCATCCTTATTAACTTATTTTGCAATATCTCCAGAGTGGAGATATTATATGTAGCCGCTTGTCCCCAGACGCCTGAAGCATACATGATTACAGGCTTGAACATCGTTTTGTAGATCGTAATTTTGTTTTTGAGGCTTAGCTTTGATCGTCTAATTATCAGAGACTACAGGCTTGCCACCCGATCCTCGATCTTTGCCTTCACGCTTATGAAGTGCGGGTTCCAGGTGAGCCTACGATCTATTAGAAGACCGAGGTACTTTACTCGCGCTTGCCAGTCGATTGACAGCCTACAAATACATTTTGTTCTGAATAAATTAGAAAGAAATGGAATAAGAGGAAAAATTCTTGAAGTAATGAAGTCATACCTTAATGAAATAAAGGCCTATGTACAAATAAAAAATGAATGTTCCATAATCTACTTCGTGGATATCGGTGTTCCGCAGGGGTCAGTGTTGGGACCACTACTCTTCTCAATTGTATAACAATTTTTTTCACAAGCACTAAAAAAGTTACAATATTAAAATTAACCTGACGTTTTGTATTACCAAAAAGACACAGGCAGAAATTTATATGGTTTACCCCATGGTTGTAAGGGGTGGAAAACGCAACCCCTAAAATTTATTTCCAATGTAACTTTTTGTCTTATTCTTTGTTTACCATTTGAAAATTTATTTCCGATAGCATGTTTTATTCTAAACAAAAAACGTCTCTTGGGTTTTTTGCCCATAATGAACCAGTTCGCAGCAAACAATTATTTTAGGAACAACTACAGAGGTACATCGTTATAAATGCGAAAATACGAAACTGATCTATCTAGTAGGTCGCTATTAGCGATAGAGACAATTAAATTGGTATGACGCTGTCAGTTTGTGAATTTTCGAAATTGAATTAATACTAATTGTGTGTTGTTGTTCTGTTCTTAATTTGTTACTATAATAATTTACTTGCTATTGAAATGGCATACACAAATGAGGAAATGGCTGATATGCATTACGTTTACGGTCTGTCGCAGGGGAATAGCTTAGAAGCTTCTAGAAGATATGCTGAAATGTATCCTCAACGGCAGCATCCTTCACATAGAATATTTGCTCGACTTAATCAACGATTACGAGACTATGGTTCATTCGACAAAAGAACGTAGGATTGTGGTCGCCATCGAGAAGTACGAACACCACAGCTTGAGAAAGCAGTAATTAATTTGATTGAAGAACAACCTACTCCCAGTGCTAGAAAGATTGGTTTCCAGCTAAATGTTGATCATATGATGGTATTTCGAATTTCAAAGGAACAACTCTTATACCCTTACCATCTACAACGAGTACAGACACTGTTACCGCGAGACTTTCCGAACCGTCTTGAATTTTGCAACTGGATGCTGGAAATGATTAGAAGAAATTGTGACTTTCTGAAGACGATAGAATTTACAGACGAATGTAGTTTTTCTCGGGACAAGATTATTAATTTTCATAATTACCACATATAGGCTGATGAAAACCCTCACGCTATTGTCGAAACTAACCATCAAGAACAGTTTTCTCTTAACCCATTAAAGCCCATCTAATTTTTTTTCTCAAATATTCAAAAAAATCGTTAGTTATTACTGTTTTAAGTATAAAAATCTGGTTGCAACATATATCTTTTTTTTTTAAGTACGATATATCATACGTTGGGAAGTGATGAGTACTACTTATAAAAACAGGAATTATTCTTTATTCAAAATTATATGAAGAATATTTCTTATACAAAGAAAAACAAGGCTGAATGTAGAAAATTCACTTGGCATGATAATTTCTGAAGCATTGGGCAGGATGTAGAAGCAATATTACATTCGATACAGATGAATTTTGCACATTTGCCGCAAAAACCACAACGACGTTGCGTTTCAATCTTATCAACGATATGCTCTATTCTGTCATATCTCACTTCATTCAAAACAGCTTTTGGAGTTTTTGGTTTTGGCCCATGACGATATTCAGGACCCGTAAGAATGGCAAGTACAACGCGTCGTATAAACTGCAGAAGAGATATTTTTCTGTCCACATATCTGTAGAGCATCCACATATTTACAATGGAGCCATTCAAACAAAATCTAATGTGAGGCCAGTACCATTTTCTGGATCTTATTCTTATTCGATATAGTCCTCGTTGACCATCAAAAATATCCACCCCACCCATGCCATGGTTGTATGAATTTATCAATGATGGCTGTTCCACTTGCACTGGAGCTCTTTCCTTTTTAGACCAACGGTTGCAGGCCCCTTTTGATAGACACGTTTCTGAATCCACAATGTTCGTTGCGATTGTTACCTGGTTATTGTCATTCCAACGTATAAGTGTTATGTTGNGTAAAACCCAAATTTCACAAATCTCGCTCAACAGGCTTTGAATATAAATGAAATAAACCTTCAAAAACAGGCTCTGACAAGAACTGGTGCAGAATGCACTATATGACAATGTTTACTTAACCTCAAATGCACATGTGTTTTGTGTATGATAAATCATACGGTGGGCGTTAATGGGTTAACGTGTGGCTCGAAGTTATTGGGGATGATTTAATTGGGCCTCTTCTTCTACCTCCTCAGTTAAATAGTGAGGCATACGTTCAATTTTTGAGAGAAGTGCATTCAGTACTGCTGGAGGAAGTTCCTTTGGGCGTCAGAAGGGATGTGTTTTTTATGCATGATGGGGCTCCCGCCCATTTTAGTCAAGTAGCACGTCAGCATTCAACTGAACATATTGAACATGAGTTTCAGAATAAGTACAAACAAACAGTTAAAAAAATTATGTTGGCAAAAGCACATTATTCGGTTAGAGAATTCCTCAATGACTCGTTAGAATGATTCAGTCACAACGACCATTTACATGTACCATTATATATCATATTTTTTTTATTTTTAACTACCTGTTTCTAAGTGTATTGTCAATTTATGTATCAGTGTAAAACATGGCGTGTATATCCATCTTATAGATGTCTGCTGTTGCAATTACGAATAAATTAATTTGAATTTGAATTTGATCTCCCTTTCAGAGATCCTCACTTTTCTGACCGGAGAAGATATCGTTCTTTCCATGGTTATCGCCTGAGTCTTTTCCGGGTTCACTCGGATCTTCCACTCGAGGTACAAGTGCTCGAGGTCGTCCAATGCGCGTTGCATGTAGACGATCCCGAGCTCCCAACCCGTGGAAGATGAGAGGAGAGCCGTGTCGTCGGCGTAGAGGGTCTGATCACACTTGCACCATAACAGTTTCATTTGTTTCATAGTTTACAATAGACAAAGACAGACACATCTTTTTCAAACTGAAGCACATGACTGCTGTCAGTGTCAATTGTTTGTTGTCTTCTCTTTCTGGAAAAATATAAAAGATATTCGAAATTTAAAAAAGGTCCTTGAATAGGAGGAAATTTCCTGAAAAAAGCTCCCCTTCCCAAAACTCTATCACCTATATTTATAATTTCAATTTAGATGCGAAAGTAGCGTTAAAAGCGGCCGATGCGCGTCCTGCATGCGCTGATTGATACGGATCTTTGAACAATAAAAATCATTTTAAAAATTCACATACCTTCTAGACAGTTGAATAAAGGAAAATCCATGAAAAAACGATATTTCCCGTGATTATTTTATTAAATATACTTTAGTAAAAGTAAACTAAAAACGTCATGATTTTTCATAATTTCAGCTTTATTAGTTTAAAAACTTGTTATGAACGAATGCATTGTTTATAAGATACTAGTACTATGTTGCTGTATCGCTGCTGTTCCAATGTTTCAACAGAATCAGAATCAACGAACTTAGGCGTGCGCAGCGTTATAGAACAGTGCTTTCAAAAAATTGTTCTACAGCGCCATCTAGTGGCGAGTTACACAAAAATTGATAGCCTAAAAACCTTCTCTATGAGAAGTTACTTATACATGTCAAGTTTCATCACGATCGGTTGAGCGATGTAGAAGTTTATCACTTACCAACCAACCAACAAACAT
>NW_019289691.1:82014-113505 GCF_000500325.1 Leptinotarsa decemlineata
TGACAACTTTTATTTTTCAAAATTTGTTTTTAACATCAAAGAGGCTCTTAAAATATTATTATATTACAAAAAAAGAAATTCGGTGACGAGTTTAGTTAAAATAAATGATTTAGTACAGGTGTGCTTAAATTTTGATAAGTAGAAAAAGCAGGAATGCGGAAAAATAGTGAAAATATAAAATACTTATTATGGGTTTGAAACTTGGTGTATGGGGATAAAATTACAAAAGAAAATGTTTTTATCCCTTGATATGTTTGGATATTTTGAAGAATATTGTCATTTTTCGATGTTTCTTTTTTTAAATGTCAATTTTGACAGGTTAAGGAAATCACGTGACCTATTTTGTAGACGCCATTTGACATCATTTCTTAAGCAAAATCTACTGCCAAAATCAAATTTCACATAAAACGATAAATAAAAAAGTTTCTCATTTGATGCGGACTTTATCGGTGGCACTGTATATGACTAGTACTATGTTGCTGTATCGCTGCTGTTCAAATGTTCTGACAGAATCAGAATCAACGAACTTAGGCGTGCGCAGCGTTATAGAACAGTGCTTTCAAAAAATTGTTCTACAGCGCCATCTAGTGGCGAGTTACACAAAAATTGATGGCCTAAAAACCTTCTCTATGAAAAATTACTTATACATGTCAAGTTTCATCACGATCGGTTGAGCGATGTAAAAGTTTATCACTTACCTACCTACCAACCAACCAACCAACCAACCAACCAACCAACAAACATCCATTTTTATATAGTAGATTTGAAATTATTTTGGGGGGATTTTCTAGCAACAACACATTTTTTGTTGCTAGATAACGCATTTGTTGATTAGCAATTTTTTTGCTAGTAAATATGAATATTGAGGAATATTTGTATTTCATAGGTAGTAACGTTACTGCCAATGAAGTTACGGTGTTAGTGAACCGCGTCTAGAATTAAAAAAATGTTTGTGAAAATAATACAATTATTATCATGGATAGTGTTATTAATTTTCATCAAGTAACAAGTCAGTTCATTCATTTTCTATTCATAATCAACTGAATTCAACTTTTTTGTGCGATATAAAAAATACTTCAATTGAGTTATTATAATGGTATCTTTGATATTTATAATTTCAAAGTTGGGATGCCACCCCAACACCAATATTGAACTGAAAATCGATCTGTAATAATATATTATGCAACGATCATGTAATGATGGTTATTTAGACACGAGCATTAACCGGGATACGAAACGAGCCGAAGGCGAGTTTTGTATGGTATATGCGAGTGTATTAATAACCATTACACGAGAGTTGCATACGCTATTTTTTCTAAACCCGATAAATAATGAAAAACTATAAATATTATATTTGTATTAAACACATTTACAGTAATTAACTGATATTTTAAAAAAAAAACACAAACTTAATGGTATTATCATGGATATATGAAAACTATAAAGATTCTAATTATATTTAAATTGAATATAACGACTGTAATTAATCTCATCTTTGAAAAATATTGGAGTTGATGGTATTCCTTCTATATCGCTGTTTTCAGACATTTTGATAATATAGGTAGGTAATATGAAAACTGATTTTGACAAATAAAGCAATTAGTTACTTAGGTTAGAATCTATGACAAACAAAGGAACAGGATTCTTGATTGAAAAATTATGGGTTTCTATTGGTTGATAATCTGTATCGTTATGAAAAATCTGTATCATAATGGATATCATTATGAAACGGATTATGGTCATATAAGTGTATTGTTAGAGTACGGGTGTAGAAAAAATATTTTTTTGGAATATATTAGCCTGTTATTTACTAGATAATATGCATTACTTGTAGGAAGCACCACATAATAAATTATTGGCTTGACGTGGAATAATCACAAACGTAGGTAGTCCTTGTTCGTTATGCCACTCGATACACAAGCACTTAATTGGTGTTGTGTTTCATTCAAATAGAATATCTCTAGTGACGCAAATGGAGTCAATGAATATATTCGCTCAATAATGGATGATAGTCCGATGACGCAAATTTTGAATGGAAATTACTTTTTTATTAGATGGATTTACAGCATCATTCATATAGGTGGCTACTTACATTCGTTCATCGCAAAACTGGAATAAATCTATATTTGGCGACATTGGCAGAGGAAAGGAGACATGAATATTCCCAGTGAAGCTCTCATGAACAGAATAAAAATTTAAACTCAAAGTGTATCAAACATCGAATCATTTAAAATACTGCCACTGTCATATTTTTCAATTCAGGTAGGGTAGGATACGTTCTAATACATTTCATTAGTTCGGACTTCCATTGTCAAATATGATATAAATTCATTTGAAATCCCTGGAAAAATCTTTAAAAAAATTAAAAAGATCAGCCGAAAAAGAACAATTATAATAATAGGAGATTAAAATTCAAAATTAATAACAAGAAATGGAGAATACCCACAACAGGAAGTGGAGAAAGTTGGTGAGAAAACAATGCCCAAATGCAGACCGAGAACAATACAACTATGAAGCCGCCAATGTCCTCAACATGAGTTCCCGCCCGCTCACGGGCATAGAGTAATTCTTGTTGAGGAAAGGTCTAAATTTTGCCATTGCACCATCATCTGTGCCCACTTTGGAAATAATAACTGCAGTGGAATCCACCACTTCCCTTATTGATCAGATCGAGGTCGAAGAATTCAGATGGAAAATCAGAGAACAGCTGGATCGAGAATTAGCAATGAAGAACGAGAAGCTCTGAACGGCCTATGTAGAGATAACACCATCAAAATCTTACCTGTAGATAAGGAAAACGCTACTGTTGTGATGGATACTGATCTCTACGAACAGAAGATCGAAGAGGTGCTTAAGGAAAGAAAATACATGAAGATCGTAAGAGACCCTACTGCATCAAATCAAAGAAAGTTGTACTAGGCTTTGAAAAAACACCAAATCTATTTTTCGGAAAGAAAGAGATCATCGCTAACACCGCACCACAGTAAGCCTTCTCACTTGTATGGACTACCCAAAATCCACCACAAGAAGGATGTTCCGCTCACACCGATCATTAGCTACAGAAATTCAGCCACTCAAAACTTGTCCAGATTTTCACAACCAAAAATTAAATTACTGCAAGGAAAAACATTTTTTTATGAAAAATTTAAGGTATTTTGTCGATCAACTAGGGGCAATCGAAGTCAAAGAGTAAGATCAACTGATCAGTTTCGACGTGGAAAGCCTCTACACCAACGTTTCTGTCGAAAAAGCACTTCAAATCATACAGAAGAAGCTATCCGAAGAGAGGGACTTGAAAGATAGAACTTACCGATTACCGATACAAGTAATCATGAAATTAATAGGATGCTGTGTATGAAACTGCTACTTCCAACTGAAGGACGAATTCTTCACGCAAGACGAGGGACTGCCAATGGGATCGCCACTGTCACCGGTTATAGCCAACATATATATGGATGGGTTTGAAACTCTGGCCATAACTTTCACAATGGAGAAGGAAGTCCACAACGAATTGCCATTCTTAGATGTATTGGTGAAGAGGACCGGCTCTAAATGGGAAACATTTGTATACCGAAAACCCACTCACACGGGACGGTATCTGAACCAGGAATCCAACCACCATCAATCGACTAAGAGAGAAATCATCAAGACTCTACTAGACCGTGTTTTTGGCTCTGTAATACGAAGGAAGGTCTCGAGATGAAACTAGATATCATTAAAAATGATCTTCAACGGAATGGCTACTCCAAAGCGATGGGGGAACAGACTGCCGAGAAGACAGCGAGCGCCTCACAAGGAAGGGAAGCCACCACAACCAGTACTTATACTTACCTACATCAGAGGATTGTCGAAAAGGATAAGAAAAATTGGGTTCAAATATAACATCAGAACCTGTCTCAGATCTAGGAACACTAACCGTAGCAGCCTCATTAAAACCAGGCCACCAAAGCGGAGTGTAATTCCAAGAATTGCATTTACCGAATACCCTGCGAGTGCGGAGAATGATACATCGATGAAACTAAAAGGATATTGAAAGTTCGCATTGATGAGCACTAGAAACACACAGCGAGGAAAAACCAGCAAATAAGGAATAGCAGAGCATGCTAGTTCGATTGAATAAAAACGTCAGCTGGCTTTATGTTGGTGGAAAGGTCGTCAGCTGATGTTGTAAAAGGTGCGGCGCAGGAGCCAGGCGTGAGCGCTAATCGCCGAATTGAATACGTCAGCCGACGGGTTCACCCCCTTCATAATGCCAGCTGATTTTTTATTATCAATGATATCGTATTAACAATCATCTGGCAAATTTTCGACCGGGAGGAACTAACCTATCTCGAGTTATTCTCATTGCGCACCATGCGCGCGTACAATGACATAATTTCAGTATTATATTTACATGAAATAATGTTATATAAATAATTATAAATAATATATGAATAATATTAAGGTNACCAAACTCACGCACAGTTATCTGTTAAATCACACCGAAGAGCCAATGTGTGACATATGTGAAACAAAACTGAGTGTTGAGCACATTTTCACCGATTGTCCAAAATACCGGGTACAGCGAAACAACTTTAACTTTCCCCTAGATATCTACAACACTATTGGCAGAAACTGTAATATTCCAAATATTATCAAATTTCTTGAATGTATCGATATTATTACAAAATTATAAACATGTACTACTCGCTAATAACCACTAGGTTGATGCGAATTTGCTTAAATAGAAAAAAAAACAAAAAATCATGTTTGGAAATAAGTTCTATATCTAAAATCAGTACACAAAGTCGACAGATTACAAAATATACAAAATCAAAAAATATAGCAAACTGGATTAAAGAATCATTTAAAATATTCAATTTATTCTACAATCCTCAATCTGTACAACTGCAATTTATTATAAAAAAAAGATTCCTACATACGTACCTCTTTCTAATATAGCTACTAAATTCAAGCGTTATAGGCTCGCTTGGGTAATCTGTTAAATCTTACAAAACTTGAGAGGAAGGTTGACTGCGCTCAAGTATAGATATAATTGATTTTACTCGAATTATCCAACAAAAGCTTCTCTCCAGAGTTAACAATACCATTAATTATATGATAAAATCTAATTAATTGATTTAACGAGCTGTATTTTCAAATAGTTTTCGAATGCTCATGAACCCTAATAAAATAAATCAATTATGCATTCATGCTACCCATGAAAAATAAGAATTTCAACGTTACTGGTATATTAGCCATATTGTCATCCAGTCAGCCAGCGCCCTTTGTAGTGCATGCGACAATGTACTCTTTCTAATGTCAATGGTTTCCACAAACTTCGTATTTTTGTTAAAATAATTTCAAAATGAATGTTGAGCCTAGTTTTGTTGAAGCTGACTCCCGACAAATTACCAAGAGTCGATTTTGAAATGATCGATGAATTTTACTTGATGACAGTAGGTCCGTAGGTTAGTAGGTCCGATGACATTCATTTCAGACTTTGTCTTTTATGGAAGGATGGAAAGTGTTGATTTAATTTTTATTTTATCTCGGCCAATGAACAGTATGGTGACTGGAAAGAGAAGCAAAAATATGAACAGTGAAATGTAGAATTACTCCAGAACATATCAATCCAAAAATAACCTGTAAAAATATTTTTCGGAATGTAAACTAATGACACTGAATATGTAGCAAAATAGGCACCCGCCGAGACCAACCTTTGATAAAAAAACGTTCTTTAATTAGATAATTGTAACAGTTGTATTCACAACAATAACAACAAAAATGGCGTCTGTCAAATTAGATTATCAGATCTGTGATTGGATATTAAAAACCAATACACTTGGCAACTCCGCTCTAGACACGATCAATTTTATTGGTGGTCAACAGACACGCGGCCAATTTAAATTCTTGCTTTTCGAATTATTCTTTTTTCTGCAAATATAAAGAGATTTTGGGACCGATTAGGCTTGATAAGTATAATATACCCACAACTCGATCAGTCTATAAGCAAACCAGCATCATTTTCCATAGCATGAAACAAGCCCATTTATCTCTCCTCTTCGATGTACGCGATCTGTGCCAATTTTCGAAATGCGGTTATAGCTTCTCACAGGCTGTTGTACCTATAATGCAATCCATTTTGGGAAACAAAGCATTTTCCAAATCTTTGATAGTGACACAAGTTTTTTCAAAATCATGGGTAGTTTCATGATTTTTTACTATTTGTCTTTCTATAATATTTCAGGTAATTTGGATATGCATCCTTTGCCGAAAAAAGCAGGAGCTCTTGAGTAAAACGGGTCAATGGATGTTAGGTGGGCCAAACCCAGAAACGGACCTTCCACAAATCCAGCAAGCGCCCTCGGACAAACGACCGAAACTAGAACGAGCGCACTCTGCCGCCGAAAAGGAAAATCTACCGTTGCAAAGGTCGGGTAGTGTTTTGCGTAGACAATATTCAGAGCAAGAACCTAGAGCCCCTTCTTGCGAAAGGTATCAACAGTATAATGAGGAAGATCCCAGGTTTTACCAAGGAGAACTAGAGGGCCTTATGAGAACGCATCCGCATTTGGTTCCAAGAAGGTGAGTAAATCAATAAGCCATATTATTTTCATGTTTTCAACAAACCAGCAAGAAGTAATATCACAAATTTCCAAATTAAAAAGCCAAAAACCCCCAGGTTTCCATGATATCAGAACAGTAACACTGAAAGAAATATATCAAGAAATCTCTTCACCTCTTTCTTTTATTGTAAATAGATAACACACAACGGGATATTTTCGGAATGTATTGGAGATAGGTATTATCAAACTGATTTATAAAAGTGTCCCTGAACTTGAAATTATCAAGTAATGACCAATCACTCTCATATCAAACATTACCGAAGTTTTAGAAACAAATATTGAGAAACGTAAACAGGGAACGAATATCGACAGAGGATGCAATTGTGACTTCCTATACACTGCATAAGATAAAAAACTTCCATCTGTATCTCCGTCTATCTATTCAAAGCTTCGATACTGCCTACCATGATAATTTATTGGACAAACCCGAAGCTTACGGGGTAGATGGGTAATGCATATGAATTAATGGAAAGTTACCTTTCAGATCGACAAACAAAACGTGACAATTGATGTTGTTGTCGCGAAAACCGATTGATTACTTACGGTGTACCACAAGGGACAGTTTTGGGTCCCTTATCCTATTCTCAAATAGTTCATTGACAATAAAAAGTGAAGTAACAATAATTATTTTCGCCGATGACACCGTCATTATTTATGAGGAAAAAACCTGGAATCAGTTTAAAATAAAGCTGAGCGAAATATGAATTCAATACTAAAATGGTTCAAATGTTACGAACTCACACTAAATACGGTTAATGTACGATATTTACCCTTTGTCTCATATACAACTAGTCTGCCAAACTTCGGAGCTATCAAAATTGAAAAAACGTTTGAAATGTCCGAAGCTGAGTCTACAAAATATTGAGGGGTAATATTGATATAAGAAAATCACTTGCCATTCCAGATTTGAAACCAGAACAAAAAACTGGATTTTAGAAAACAAACGTGAGTTTTTTTCTATAGAATCTTCAGTAGTTCCTGAAATTACAAATATGAGTACGTACTGCTCTACTTTACTTTCGAAAAAAAATTTTAGTTTTTAGTTGAGGAGCTCCGCTTTTAACATGGTCGATTTAAAAGGAATAACTTTCATTTGTAACCACTCAGTAATATCTGCTTCCTTCCAACACATCGGCAATAATCCATTCATTTTCTATTTGATACATTCATAATCATGCAGATGAAAGAAAGGTGGAGGAACTAGGTTAGAGGCAAAAGCTGAAAGTAATTGAAAAAACATCAAAACTTTTTCAAATATTTCGGCAGAATTGCGACGTGCTTTTAACATTCAGTGCAAATAAAATGTATTGCGAATTGGTAATATTTTTTCTTACAATTGAGCAGATTTTCTTTGTGGGTCTAATTTGACCATTCAATATAAAATAATAATGATAATATACTTACCTCGGGGTGGAACAGCGCCACTCACAAGAGGTAACAGCAGTGAAGAACACCCTCCGCGGCAAGTATCAGCACAAACTTCGATATATCTGGTCATCGGAACTGTCGGGGAAGAACAAAATTGCTGCAACAAATATGCTTGCAGTTCCAATCTTACTCTACTCGTTTCGAGTAGTGAAGTGGACTCGGGAGGAGCTGTATCAACGTAAATACCCGAAAAATGATGCATCTCTATAGGAGTTTGCATCCCAAATCGTCCGTTCCACGGTTGTACTTCCCCCGACAACAGGGAGGCCGTGGACCTTCGAGTTTGAACTGCCTTCATGACAGAATGGTACTAGATATAGCATTTAGAGTCATCGGGAGTTCGGATCCCCTTCTCTGCATGGACCGTGACCATGAAAGAGCAGGAATTGGAGCATTTCTCTTCAGGGCAACTGCCCGAGCAGCTGTTGATCTCGGTTTAGTTCTCAACACTGAACGATGTGTCCACAACTCTGTCATCGAGTTGGAACCCGTTCAGCAAAAATCTCATATAAAAGCCACGAGATCACCTTACTTCTGCGAAAACACAAGGATAAGCCAATGCATGTGGTCTTCTTCAATAACATTGAAGACCTTGGATTATCAAAGCGCCTGACTTTCGCTTTTCTCAGGTCGAGTGGGCTGAAGTCGGAAACTGAGGGGTTCATCATGGCTTGCCAGGATGGTGTCTTCAACACCTTAGTCTACCGCGGTATTGACGAGGAACCGGTGTTTCCCTACGATCCAGGGGATATTCAATCCGTTGTGGGAAACGAGAAGTGCCGAATTTATCGAAACTATTCGTTCCCCACCCTCAGGCTCATACAAGCTAATAAGCCTGATGTAGTCCTTCTCGACCACCAGAGCAAAACGATATTTGTCGTGGAGTTTTCAACTCCTGGCGAGACGAATATCGTCCGAAAAGAAGAGAAAAAACGGATAAAATATCGGATAGAGTCCGCAGACTCTATCCAGATCACTCTGTCAAGATGGTTGTTCTGATTATTGGAGTCCTTGGTGGAATAATGCCCTTTCTACTCTCGAATCTTAAAATCATATCGGCTTGTGGCACTAAGGCAGATACCTTAGCCGAACAGATGCAGAAGGCTGTCATTCTTGGCTCACTGCGCTTGCTCAGAGCACATAATTGTCGAACCCAATGATCACTCACCCCACGTTGTGGGAAGTGAGTGTAATTGTTTGAAAATGTCCTGCAGTAACGTTAATGACAAATAAAAGTGGTAAAAAACAAAAAAAAATTCATTTCTCATTTTTCATGGTGAGCTCACACCATACATTTCCATTATTTCCCAATTATAATGAATACATTGAGGTTAAGGGTTACCAGATGACAGAGTACAAAGGAGAATACTCAAAAAAGTTCCAAAGAACTTGTCTGAGTATAATGTATGGCTCAAGTTTTGCAAAAGCTTTCTTGTTTTCTCATTCCTGATTATGACATATTACAAAGTTCAATAAGAGAACTGATGTAAATACATACATAATGTTATGACACAATATGAAAATAAAATGCAAAAAGTTCGGTACTACTGCACCAGATCAATATTTGCTCAATATTCGTTGATAAGGCGAAGAATATCTCAAAACTGAAGGGCGGCCTGAAATGAACAGAATAATATGCCATTCAGTTTGCCTTTTTCATAAAATCATCCCTCTCATTACATTACTTAAATAGTAAGCAGAGTACAAATGTAGAGAGGGCAAAAAGTTACTGCATTTGATAAATTAGCTTTTTGGAAAAAAATTAAAATTTGTCATTAACTTCAATTTAAAAAAAAATTAATATTAAAAGAAATAAGTATCATCTGGTGACGTTTATTTATTTTTTGATTTTATGGAATTATTTTCCAGCAGCTTATAATCATTTATGATTCTTATAGCTTGAGGAAGGTGATTCAACATTTTGAGACCGTTATAAATAATGAAATCTTTATCTAGGGTCGAAGAAGGCAGCGTTAATTTGAAGCTGAATCTGTGCCTGGTTTGATACATTGCCTCGTCCAAGTTGTTAAACAAGTTCCTATTTTCAAAGAGAAGGCAGGTTGTCTCATATATAAATGAGGAGACCATAGTTGGGACTCTGTTAGAGGAAAAAAGAGGCCGACCAGAGTCCCTAGGCTTGGTTTTGCATATGCATCGTATTGCACGTTTTTGTATCAGTAATACTGATTGAAGGATGGGTTAGAACACGCACCCCAAAAGCAAATACCATAACGAAGATGGGATTCAAAAAGGGAATGATAAACCATTCTAGCTTCTGCAGATCCGAGCTCAAATGCAGTTACTCGTATTGCATAACATCCAGAGGAGAGCTTGGATTTCGAACTATCTACATGTTTCTTGAATTTAAAATTATTATCAATGAACAAGCCAAGGAATTTAGAAGTTCGTACGTTGTCAATTTGAATATTATTTTGATGTACGGCTGGAATCTGACAACAATAGGACCCTACTGTTGTTTTTGATAAATTCAAGCTCATAAGATTTGAGTAAAACCAAGTCTTTCACTTTCGTGATGTCATTCTCAATAACTTCATACAACGCATAGTTGTTAGGGACATGCCATAAAAATGTGGTATCATCAGCAAAAAAAGTAAATTTTTCTTGAATGTTAATAGATGATGGGTCAATAATGTAAATTAAGAAAAAAAGTGGGCTCAGCACCAAACCTTGTGGGACGCCACAAGTAATTTTATCTTCATCTGAGTATGAAATGGTTTTGACCATCTGGATGCGATCTACTAAGTATGATTCAAACCATTTAAGACTTATTCCAGTCATACTGTATCGACTCATTTGTAGAAGAATTTTATAGTTCACGCAATCAAATGCTTTGGCTATGTCACAGAAGACCGCAGTCACTGTTTCTTTGCCAGTTATGTTGGAATAAACATTGTAAAGAAATGAAAGTATGGCATCGAAAGTGTTTTTTTGCTTTGGGAAACCAAACTGGCAATCACTTATTATTTTGTTTTCATTTAGAAAGCAAAAGAGTCTTGTTTCAACTAATGTTTCTATCAATTTAGCCAATTTTGAAGAGATTAGAGAAATTGAATGAAGACTTGATGGACCATTGATGACTTCTCCCTTTCGCAGTGCTAACACAATAGACTTTTTCAAAAAACCTGAAAAGATTCCTTCTCTAAATGAATCATTTACTAGACCAACTAATATATCGAGTATTCTTATAGGAATATTTTCTAAAATTTTTATGGAGATTTCATTCGAACTTGTGGAATTTTTATATTTAATGGAAAATAATGTTTCATGCAGTTCGGTAATGTTTGTGTCATATAATATAAAGGTGTTCGTAACTTCAATATTCACATAGTTCAAGGGGTTATCGGCTGCTTTTATATTTTTCGTCAAGTCTTTGGCAATAGAGCAATAGAAATCAAAAACAAAATTATCACAATACCCCATCACCGCACTAAACAATTCAAAAAATCCTTCTCTTAGCTACAGAAAAAACATTTTGAGGAGCAATGTTTGATTATATAAGTTTATGTAATCACCATACATTTTATTTAATATGTCTTTCTTAAATCCCCTCTATATTTCCAATGATAATCATATAACTACTTATCTTTGTGACTTCTTAAATCTTCATTCTTTAATCTTAGTGTTTTTTTTTATTTTGTATCCCAGGTTTCCGAGGAAGACCAGTCTTGATTGATCGGGCTCCTTTTAACCTTACTATTACTTTGTTGTTAGATTTCATACACATATGGTTAATAAAGGTTACTATTATTATTATTATTATTATTATTATGAGGTTCAGTAGGAGAAAACGTAATGTCTACAAATGTTTTGTGTCTCTTGATCTTGTTGTTGCAAAATTATTTGGATGAATAAACATTACATTATATTATTAAAAATGTGGGAGTTTATAATTCTCCAAAGTGCAAGGTGAATATATAAGGGTACCCTTCTTTTCTTTTAAATACTTTCGAGTCTATCCTCCACGAAAAAGAAACTGAAAAGAACCTGTAATGTCTACTCGACTGTGTTGCTTCATTCACTATATCTGTATCTGTATCTGTAGAGTAAGGAGGGTGAGCGTAAGCCCACGCACTTAGACCACATGTGACCCATTGTACATCCTCCCGAGGAGTTGTCCTCCTAGATCATCGTCCATCTTGTCCTTTCCAGGAAGGTGGACAGGTCGCTGGGAGACATCTCCTTTATATCGGCAGGTGTAGACCAAGACTCGCCGAACACACATTCTCTTATTGACGATATCTCCGGACATGCCTGACAGTCTCATCTTCCTGTTCACACATACTGCATAGAGGTGTGTCCACTAGCCCCATATTATGTAGGTGTTTCCTTAGCTGACAGTGGCCAGTCAGAAATCCTACTGTGAGGCGTAGATTTTTCCTGGTCATCGCCAGATATTTCTTCGGCGCCAGCTTCCCAGGGTCGCCCAAGGTGATCCTGGCAAGGTTACATCCTTTGATTTCAGTGGTCTTCTATGATATACATATTTTTTTTCAATTTTTTTCTGCAGGTGACTGAGATATCTGCTGGCCTAAAAGCTCTGGGACACCCGGTATAGCTGTTTTTTATAATTTTTTTCTATTTCAGCAAAAAAATTAAACAATGGTCAATTATAAGAAAATAACATATAAGCAACAATAAAACAAATAAAAATTGAAGTAGTAATAAAAGCTGAAAAATAAAAATTAAAAATTATTATTAACAAAAAATGAAAAATAAAAATTAAAAGATTTTAAACCAAGTTATGTCACGACGTTTCGATTGTTAGTGTCCACAATCGTCTTCGGGTGATAACTGGACTTATTCCTTCGAGATCTGACTATTTATAGGTCGCTCGAGTGCTTCCACCTATCCCCTCTTCACTCTTTCCGCTTCATTTTTCAGCGGGAGATGGCCGTTTGGCTGGAATTGGTCGTTTTTCGCTTGATTAGAGGTTTCCATATGTTACGTATCTCTGCGCTAGCTTGACTAAATGCGTTGTTGGACAAAATATACGCAGCTTCTTTGAATTTTCTCCTGAACCAGTGTTCCTCTTTATGGATGATTTCAGCTTGAGCCCACTTGATGTTATGTTGATGAGTCCAAACATGCTCTGCTATTCCGGATTTACTGGTTCCTCCTCGCAGTGTGTGTTTCTTGTGCTCAGCAATGCGAACTTTCTAAAGGCCTCTTAGTTTCACCGATGTATGATTCTCCGCACTCGCAGGGTATCCGGTAAATGCAATTTTTGGAATCGCAGTGCGCGTTTGGCGGCCTGGTTTTTGTCAGGCTGCTACGGATAGTGCTCCTAGATCTGAAGCAGGTCCTGATGTTGTACTTGGACCCAATCCTTCTTATCCTTTCCGATAATCCTATGATGTAGGGAAGTACAAGTACAGGTTGCGGCGGCTTCTCTTCCTTGTGGAGTTCTTGCTTTCTTCTAGCTAAGGCCTGTTCTACCATCACTCTGGAGTCACCATTCCGTTGTAGGTCATTTTTGATGATGCCTAGTTCCTTTTCGAGACCTTCCTTTTTATTACAGAGTCCAAAAGCACGGTCTAGTAGAGTCTTGATGATTCCTCTCTTAGTTGATTTATGGTGGTTGGATTTCTGGTTCAGATACTGTCCTGTGTGAGTGGGTTTTCGATATACAGATGTTTCCCATTTAGTGTCGGTCCTCTTCACCAATACGTCTAAGAAAGGCAATTCGTTGTAGACTAACTTCTCCATTGTTAAGGGGATGGACTTATGTTGTTGATGTGCTTCAGGGAAGTGTCTAGTTCTGCATCCCCATGGTTCGATATTATGAAGGTGTCGTCTGCGTATCTCAACCAGACTCGGGGCTTCTTGTTGGCTTCTTCAAAACCAGGCCACCAAACGCGGACTGCGATTTCAAGATTGCATTTACCGGTTACCCTGCGAGTCCGGAGAATCATACATCGGTGAAACTAAGAGGCCATTGAAAGTTCGCATTGCTGAGCAGAAGAAACACACACAGCGAGAAGAAACCAGCAAATACGGAATAGCAGAGCATGTTTGGACTCATCAACATAATATGAAGTGGGCTCAAGCTGTTCGATAAAGCTCAGATCAGACCTTTTGGAGTATTGTTATGTATGAAGCCCCGCCTCCAAACGTACCCTGAAGCTGCTGGATTCCATCCAGAAAAGAGCCTGATTGGAGACGCGAGCATCACTTGCAACCTTGATAGTCTGGAACATCGAAGAAAGGTTGGAAATTTGTCTCTCTTCTATGGATACATTCACGTGGAGTTTTCAAGTGTTTTGGCACATGTGATTCCACCAAGACTGGTACATATTAGAAATACGCGACCTACTGTGGCTGCTCATCGTTTTGAGGTTCAACTCAGTACACCTCGAACTTCATTGTTTAAGAACTTCTTCATTTGGAGAACGGCATTTATGTGGAATAAACTCTCTGAGAACATTTTTTCAAATGGATTTAATCTTCAGCGATTCAAATCCAATGTGAATCGCTACTTTCGCACAGGCACCGCTCTAAGAGCGCCTTAAGGATTTTCCTGTAGTGCTTGTGTTTCGTCCTTGAAAAAAACAGAATTTTTTGTTGGAGACTTATCGTTCTAGATTCATACAACAAGAAAGAAATAAAAACTGAACGAAAATATCCCAAAAATTGTCTGATACCAACGTTCAACTCTGTTTCTTATATTTTCAACTCGATCTTCGTTGGAACTGAATAATATTTTGTAACATAAGAGAGTTAGTTAACGTAGAAGACTTTTATTGTTTGAAATACTGATTCGCAATCGCTCAATACTTAGTATGTATTTTGAAAATTATCCAGAGTTACCAGTGAAAAATCACATTTCACCCCATTTTCATCGATTTTTGAAAGATAGTTTCATACAGAAAGTCCTAAACTATTCCGGTAAATTTTGCTTATACCAATCCCAATTTTTTTTACAGATATCCAGACCCAGAACCGGAGCCTCTTCCAATGGACGTTTCTCAACAGAGAGTTCAGTCCGCAGCAAGTGCCAATAAAAAACACAAACGAAGCGGTTCTACGAAAAAGCAACACCCGCCACCCCAAGTGCACATCCATTCTTATTCAAGCTCAGAAGAAGATCTGAAGTCTACCCCAGAATACGGTAGCGATGAAAGAGATAGCGAAAAAGGTAGAGAAAGATGTTACATATTTTCCTTGTGAGGGTCATTGATAACTGAGGTTGTTGCTCCCATGATTTTATGATGTTTTTCTCCACATTCTGTAGTCAGTTCAACCATTGATGATGGTTTAATTGTTTTGTAACAGAAAACTTCAGCTAAATTCCAGCAACTCAATCAATGAACATAATACTGTAATCTTGTTGATATACTACAGGTGAACAATCGAATACTAGATTGAATACAAGAAGTTGATAGGTAAAAAATGACGTTCATGATAAGAGAAAATATGTTAAGGCTCAAATGTTGAGAGCCAAACAAAAAACACTCTTTGTTTTCAATGCCTACCAGGGATTCAAACATACCTTCGATTTTAACATCAAGAAACCTTTTTCCGTTCACATGTAAAACGTATTGAAGTGTCACATTTTCGGTGTACAGGCATGTAAAAGTGGGCTGAACTGTACTTCAACTTATTATTTCACCCCTCTCCGCCATAGTATATCTTTTTGTTACTGTATGGAAATATTGAAGGGATATTAAAAACACTACCCATTACGTATTCAATTAAGTATATGCCTGATATTTCTGCGTAAACCTAAAATGAAAATGGAAGAGAGGTGAAAGTAGATACTTACATGAATAATTTAGCTGAAGTTTTCGTCAGAGTGTTCTGAAATGTTTTTATTTCATATAATTTTTTTAATTTTGCTCAACAATGTAGATGCAGTACTGTGAATCGGTGAATTCCCTTTCCAGAAATCAAATCAAGGTAGAGAATCAAAATGAAATTAATTGAAAAGGTATATTTTCTCCCAAAAATTAAATTTGTTTTTTGAGTATTTTCAAAACAGATTTATACAGGGTGTAACTGAATGAGTGAAAAACATTCAAGGAGGTGATTCCTCATCGAAAAAAAGATAGGATCTTTCATGTACCCCCCTTAAAGGGGGTACATGAAATTTGTATAATAATTTTTTTCACAAGCACTGAAAAAGTTACAATATTGGAATCAACCTGACGTTTTGTACTACCAAAAAGACACTTAGTTAAACATTTATTTGGTTCACCCAATTGTTGTAAGGGGTGGAAAACGCAATCCCTAAAATTAATTTCCAATGTGACTTTTTGTCTTATTATTTGTTCACCATTTAAAAATTTATTTACGATAGCCTGTTTCATTCTAAACAAAAAAATGTCTCTTGGGTTTTTTGCCCAAAATAAACCAGTTCCCAGCAAAAAATTATTTTACGAACAACTACAGAGATATATCGTCATAAATGCGAAAATACGAAACTAATCTGTCTAGTAGGTCGCAATTAGCGATAGTGACAAATGAATCGGTATGACGCTGTCAGTTTGTGAATTTTCGAAATTGAATTAATACTAATTGTGTGTTGTTGTTCTGTTCTTAATTTGTTACTTTATTAATTCAGTTATTATTAAAATGGCATACACAAATGAGGAAATGGCTGATATGCATTACGTTTTCGGTCTGTCGCAGGGCTATGGGTTAGAAGCTTCTAGAAGATATGCTGAAATGTTTCCTCAACGACAGCATCTTTCACATAGAATATTTGCTCGACTTCATCAACGATTACGAGAATATGGTTCATTCAACAAAAGAAAGGATTGTGGTCGCCATTGAGAAGTACGAACACCACAGCTTGAGGAAGAAGTACTTAATTTGATTGAAGAACAACCTACTACCAGCACTAGAAAGATTTCTTGCCAGCTAAATGTTGATCATATGACGGTATTTCGAATTTTAAAGGAACAACTTTTATACCCTTACCTTCTGCAACGAGTACAGGCACTGTTACCGCGAGACTTTCCGAACCGTCTTGAATTTTGCAATTGGATGCTGGAAATGATTAGAAGAAATTGTGACTTTCTGAAGACGATATAATGCACAGACGAATGTAGTTTTTCTCGGGACAAGATTATTAATTTTCATAATTACCATATACGGGCTGATGAAAACCCTCACGCTATTGTCGGAACTAACCATCAACAACAGTTTTCTCTTTTCTCTCAACGTGTGGCTCGGAGTTATTGGGGATGATTTAATTGGGCCTCATTTCTACCTCCTCGATTAAATGGTGAGGCATACGTTCAATTTTAAAGAGAAGTCAATCCAGTACTGCTGGAGGAAGTTCCTTTGGGCGTCAGAAGGAATATGTTTTTTATGCATGATGGAGCTCCCGCCCATTTTAGTCAAGTAGCACGTCAGCATTTAACTGAAACATATGCAAATCAGTGGATAGGTCGAGGAGGACCACAGAATTGGCCCGCTCGATCCCCGGATCTCAAACCTCTCGATTTCTCTATTTGAGACCATTTAGAGTATTTGGTTTATCGTACTCCTGTTCGCGATGTAGAGGTCTTGAAAAACAGCATCATCGATGCGTGCAGGGTGATCACAGAGACTCCAGGAATATTTGAGCGAACACGTGGCTCAATGCGCCGACGTCTAGACGCATGCGTAATGTCTGAAGGTAGACATATTGAACATTTACTATGATTTCTATATGTTGTGTGTTTTGTTATTAATAAATCAGTTTTGTTTATTATCTTCCAATCGTTTAATGCAGGTACTAACTAGAAAATAACAATAAATCCAATTCGCATTTATGACGATGTATCTTTGTAGTTGTTCGTAAAATAATTTTTGCTGCGAACTGGTTTATTTTGGGCAAAAAACCCAAGAGACATTTTTTGTTTAGAATGATACAGGTTACCGAAAAGAAATTTTCAAATTGTAAACAAATAATAAGACAAAAAGTTACATTGGAAATAAATTTTAGGGGTTGCGTTTTCCAACCCTTACAACCATGTGGTAAACCAAATAAATTTCTGGCTAAGTGTCTTTTCGTTAGCACAAAACGTCAGGTTAATTGCAATATTGTAACTTTTTCAGTGCTTGTGAAAACAATTGTTATACAAATTTTATGTACCCCCTTCAAGGGGCTGTATCTTAACAAGAGATGCTCCAATGAAGTTTCTTTATATGAAAGATCCTATCTTTTTTTCGATGAGGAATCACCTTCTTAAATGTTTTATACTTATTCAGTTACACCCTGTATTATTTGCAACTTACTAGGATAGAAAAACAGGCTGCCGGAAATATATTTAGGAGTATATGGAATGAGTTATTGAAAAGGTCTAGTTAGTCACTATACAAAAGGAGTATTAGTGGTAACTCAATTGTAACCTTGATTAATGTTTCAGCTATATGAATAATCATCATTCTGATTTCACTCCGAAAAATAATCAATTTTATAGAATCAAACTGGTATTTCAGGATATCAGGTTTCTTGTGAATATTGTTTTTATTGAGAATTTTCTCAATGAGGATGATTATTTGACATGGAACAATTCAGTACAATATATATTCAGGGACAACATAAAACAGCTTAACAGAACATCACAAGTCAGAAACTTGTTTGGCTATACATTTTTGCATATGATAATTGCTTACCCGTTTCTGATATTGTTAATTGGAATTGATGAAACATCAATCAATCAATGCAATCTTTTATTTCGGTGGAAACCTCACTCATTCCAGGAGTTTTCACTTGTTGTGCAAAACCGACCATGCAGATCACTTGAAATCTATCTGAAAACACTCAACCCAATTTTTTGAAATACTAGTGTCGTAGTATCATCGAATTCGAGAATGAATGAAATTTTTCTTCTAAAAGTGGTTAATACAGAATGTAATTTTTAAAACTGTGTAAAATTTGTATTTTACAAAATACTGTTACTATCAACCTTCATTATATGTAACAGGCATTTCTTCGAAAATGAATGCTCAATTGAATAACATTCGTTATTTTTACACAACTTTACAACAGTTCCATCAAATAATATATTAATATTCTACAGAGAAAGAACAATGAAGCGATTGTGTATATGCAAGGTGGCCTATCAAAAACAGTCCAGCAAGGTTTACTATTTCGAATGTGGAAATTAAAATAATACTCGTACTTGTAACCTCAATACATCAGCAAGCGCGGTTTTCATCCTTATTGTTTCAAATGGAAAGGGGCATAGAAATGTAGGCTTTCACGGCTGGCGTCAATGTTTTGATTGGTTTCCGGGTTTTTCCGTGGTCTTCTTTGGTTACAATCTCCAAACGTTTCAACTACAAGTGGGTCAGTTATCTTCAGTAGCGTGGTCGAAGTACTCTTCTTGACGTGTCAACTGAAACTGACAAGTCAAGTTGACAGGTTACCAGTCAGTACCAACCTAGGTAACATTATGAGAAAAAAGGCACAATTCATTCATAAATTACGAATTTCATGTCACTCCTACTTCGATCTTACTAGGCATTCCTGTTAGTTCAGGTTTTTGTGGTAAATCTTTTTTGTTTACAATTGCTTGTACCGATGGGGATTCCTTACCGGGTAAAAAACTTGCAGGTGTATGAGTACAATTTGACTGGATTTTGTTTTGTTCGGTTAATTTTTCGTTGGTGGCGTATTTGTTGTGTTTTTATTATCCTTGAGTTTTTCTTCTATGAAGTGTGCATTTTTTTTCAATAGATTCTTATTCCCCAATAATAAATTGTACTCATCTTATTTCTCTTTCAGCTCTTGATATATGGTTTTCCAGTTCCAGGTTTTCACATTTGTTGAGTTTGTCCTTTTTTGCGTCACTTACTGGGTATTGTTTTTATCTAGCTCACAGCACTGTATTCTGGAGTCACATATTTTGTAGCACTTAAATTTGTTTTTAATCCCACGTGAAAAATGGAATACATTTCCACAAACAACGCAAATTGAGGATTTACTTGGCTCTGTTTGGCAGCATTTATGTGTCTTGTCACCGAAAATTTCATATTTTTGTTGGATGACTTCTTCAAGCTCGTCATCAGAAGACGCCATATTGGTATATATTATATTTTTGGAAGCGAATAATTTTTGGTACAGACAGTTTTTGGCTTCCTACCTACTACTCCATCTTGATATAAAAAATGTAGGAGTCTTCCAAAGAAAGAAAGTTATTGATAATAAAAGAAGTAACTTTTTATATACATGTGTAGATCATGTAAAGAAGGAATTTTCAGACACAAACTGGAAGGAAAAGCCCTCCTGAAATAGCTACTTTCACCCCAAGAAGACTAAGATCGTCCTTTTCACCAGGAAAAGAAGTTTATCGGGCTTGAAACCTTCCGAAATCTTCAAAAGCGAACTAAACTTCTCTGAAGAGGTAAAGTACCTTGGTACTACCCTCGACAGGAAGCTAACATGGAACTCTCACCTACAAAGTAGAGCAAAAAGAGCATACAGTGTGACCCATTTACAATGGAAACACCCCCCTAAAATTTGAAGTTGTAAACCGATTTTGATATTTTTTTTTTTGAAATGTCAAGTACTAAAAGGTCTACCTTGGGACAAAATTTGAAATGTTTATTAAAGTTTCAGGGCATACTACGATATTTTTTTTTTAGTCGAAAATCGGTATTTTTTTATTAGCGATTTTTTTATTAAAAAAATCACTACGCCACTGGATTCAGAGTGCCTCTGAACAGGTGTGACCAAAATTTCATGAAAAAATATTCATC
Organism: Leptinotarsa decemlineata; assembly: GCF_000500325.1. Taxonomy (NCBI): domain Eukaryota; kingdom Metazoa; phylum Arthropoda; class Insecta; order Coleoptera; family Chrysomelidae; genus Leptinotarsa; species Leptinotarsa decemlineata. The sequence continues at coordinate 102,765 of NW_019289691.1, forward strand.
ATTAACAAAGTTATGGCAACTCAAAAATTCGAAAACTCACACAGCTAACAGTCACAATATATCATTTTTTTATGATTTCAACAATAAAGTGCCGCCAGATGAAAAAAAAACAAATAGCGTAAATATTTTTAATGAAAATAACGGAATTACATTCAAGTTTTCACGCAAATTAACTAAAACTAAGACCTAATATTTCAATTTAAATCTGAGTTGCCATTGAAATGATATTACAGTTTGACACTTGTGAAAGATTTAAGTGTACTATTGTCAACAATATTCACCTTACAGTTCTTCGAATTATTTTGTGTCATGGCTGCAAGATTGAGCGTAAGAGAGAAAATTGAAATTGTACGTTAGAAGTGCTAGAGAGGTTTGTAGAGTATTTAATGAGATACATCCAGATCGTCCTCGTATTAGCTGCGGTACGGTAAATAAAATAATTAAATATTCAATGAAACTGGTGCAGTATCAAAAATGATGTTAAAAAGTAATCCTGTACAAAGACGAAACAGGAATGACAGGAATGATCAAATCATTTTAGATTATTTCGGAAATAATCCTAATGCCAGTTTAAGGAATGCCACTTTAGATTTGAATATTCCACGAGAAACTATTCGGAGATGTCTCAAGACGAAGAATATTGAACCTTCCAAGCCAAAATTTTCACACACACTTCAAGAAGGCGACGAAGCAAGACGCCTGGAATATTGTTTATGGGCCCAAGGGGAATATTCAAACAATAGAAATTTCCTAAAAAATATTTTATATCCCGACGAAGCCACTTTCACTACAAATGGAGTAGTGTCATCACAGGTTTGTCGCTATTGGGCAGCGGATAATCCTAACTGGGTAATAAACTGTAAAAGCCAGGATTCCCAAAAAATCAACGTCTGGTGTGGGATATTGAACGAACGAATTATTGGTCCTTTCTTTTTTGAGGAAAACATTAATGCGCAGAGGTTTCTGGAATTTTTAAACACAGAGTTTTGGGATGCTATTTACGAGCTGCCAATCAATGAACGATCAAATTTAATTGTCCAGTTGGATGGGTGTTCAGTTCATTATGCCAGAGCTGTGAGGCAATGGCTTAACGAACATTTTCCAAATTGATGGATAGGCCGTGGTAGTCCGTTTATAGAGTGACCACCCAGATCTCCAGACCTCACAGTTTTGGACTTTTTTCTCTGGAGACTTCTCACACAAAAGGTTTACAAAAACCGCTCAAGAGATAGAAATGAACTTTGTGCAAGAATTCGACAGGTATGTGCAGATATTAGCCCTCAAGAACTAAGGAACATAATCAGAAACATTCGTGAGCGCTACTACACATGTATCGAAATACGTGGTGGATTAGTAGAGGCTACTAGAATATGAGATAGAAGTAATTGTTGCACTGAATCGAAACATTTCAATAATTAGTTATTAGTTACGTTTATTAAAATTTTTTGCTTCATTGTTAGTTGAATTGTGTGAATGTAATTCCGTTATTTTCAATAAAAATATTTACGCTATTTTTTTTCATCTGGCGGCACTTTATTGTTGAAATCATAAAAAAATGATATAATGTGACTGTTAGCTGTGCGAGTTTTCGAATTTTTGAGTTGTCATAACTTTGTTAATAATGAATATTTCTTCATGAAATTTTGGTCACAGCTATTTAGAGGCACTCTGAATTCAGTGGCGTAGTGATTTTTCCAAATAAAAAATCGCTGATAAAAAATCCCGATTTTCCACTAAGAAAAAATATCGTAGTATGCCCTGAAACTTTAATAAACATTTCAAATTTTGTCCCACGGTAGACCCTTCAGTACTCGACATTTCAAAAAAACATTATTAAAATCGATTCACAACTTCAAATTTTAGGGTGGTGTTTCCATTAAAAATGGGTCACACTGTATGTGGCTTATGAGTAATGTCGGAGGACAGTGGGACGCGCATGGGGTCTCTCACCCCGTATTGTTACCTGGATCTACAATGCAATAATAAGACCTATATTAACGTACGGAGCCATTGCATGGGAACCGAAAGTTATACAAGCAACGGACATCCAAAAAGTATATAAAATACAGCGACTGGCTTGTTGAAACATCACAGGAGCCATGAGAACAACACCAACCGCGGCAATGGAATTAATTACGGGTCCGACCCCTCTGGACCTGTATGTTAAGGAGGTTGCGTTAATGGTTTTGTTACGATTGCGCACGGCTGGTGTAAACCTCGAAGTAGAAATGGGTCAATTGAGGCCGGGCCTATGGCAAGAAGTGCTTACTGCGCAACCTCTGATGCAGGCAACCAGTGATGCAATTGAACCCAGGTTTGTGTTTAATGAACCCTACAAAATACAAATAAAACAGAACACAGAGTCAGATGCTACTAATACAATGCGCATATATACAGACGGCTCAAAAACCAAAGAAGGATCAGGATGTGGAGTGTACTTCAGATCACTAAGCCTAAGGATTGAGTGGGGAATGGGAAAAAATACCAGCCTGGTTCAAACAGAACTGGATGGTATCTCAATCGCCACAAAAGAAATAACCAGGAAAGGAATTTCTGGTAAAAACACAACAATCTGCATTGACAGCAGACAAGCCTTATTAGCCTTGAACAGACAACGTGTAACCTCAAGGCTAGTACTAGAGTGTCACCAAGATTTAGCCAAAGCCTCGGTAGATAATAACATTATCCTGAGGTCAGTTGAAGGGAACGACCGGAGTAAAGGTAATCGCATTGCCGACTCGACAATTCCGGAATCAGCCAAATGTTACCCCCTTGCTCAATCCAAAAGGAAATGGAATGGAATCAAAGGATGCAATCTTGCCAGGATCACCCTGGGCGACCCTGGGAAGCTGGGGCCGAAGAAATATCTGGCGATGACCAGGAAAAATATGTGCTTAACAGTAGGATTTCTCACTGGCTACTGTTAACTAAGAAAACTCCTCCATAATATGGAGTTAGTGGACACACCTCCATGCAGGATGTGTCAACAGGAAGATGAGACTGTCAGGCATGTCCTATGCTAGTGCCCGGATTTATCGTCAATAAGAGAGTGTGTGTTCGGCGAGTCTTGGCCTACACCTGCCGATATAAAGGAGATGTCTCTCAGTGACCTGTCCACCTTGGAAAGGACAAGATGGGCGATGACCTAGGAGGACAACTCCTCGGAAGGATGTACAATGAGTTACATGTGGCCTAAGTGCTGTGGGCTCACGCTCACCCTCCCTACTCTACAGATACAGAAATAGGTACTTTCACATTAACATTGAGTTACATAAACATTGAATTTATATTAACATTGTATTGCGATAAACTGCCGATATTTTCAACACTCAACGAGGGTTAACATTAGCAGTTAGTGCTTGTAATGTTCGTTAGAATTCCACTTGAATGATTGGAAAAGTTCTCACTGTGAAATGTTGCCTTGCAAGTTAAACTAACTTCTTTCGTGATTTCGCTTGCTTGGCTGTTCCTAGATTTCATCAAAGTTTCCAAAATAAGTGTTGATGTGCAAATATTATCCTAGGCAGATCCTGAAAACGTACTTTGTACATTTCAAGCAGTTCATCTGAATGAAAATTTCTCACCTCACATCAAAATTCTTCGGATACATTTCCTTCACAACTTTTTCAATATGTTGATTTTTGTACTCAGCAATTTCAGAATTCCATAAACAAAGGTGTATCTCAGTATCTCTTAGATATTCAAAAAAATTGTTTTTGAACATTTCATTCGTCTATTCTCTTTCTAAACTTCCTTTCTGATTTTATTTTTCTTTGAGATACTTTTTTTTCATCTTCATTAATGAGTTTATTTATTGGGAAAAAGTTTTTGGCTTTCTACTACTCCATCTTGATACAAAAAAAATGTGGGAATCTTTCAAAGAAAGGAAGGAAGTAATCAATTTGAAAATAAGTAACTATATACATGGATGTGTAGATCATGCAAAGAAGCAACTTTTAGACAGAAACTGGAAGAGAACTCTCCTGAAACAGCTACTTTCATATAAACATTGAATTACACGAAAGGAAAAAATTCTTTCGAAACAACTACTTTTACATATATACACGTCTATGACATCGTGACAGGTGATGAATCGTGAATTTACGCGTATGAGCCCGAAAGTAAACAGCAGTCGACTGTATGGGTGTTTCAATATGCGACAAATCCAATAAAAGTTGTTCGCGTACGAACCACTTCCAAGCAAATGGTCGCCTGTAGGAAAAACTGGACATGTCGCAACCGTACCACTAGAACAACGCAGAACAGTCAATTATGAGTGGTACACAACCATTTGTTTGTCAGTTGTCTTCCAAGAAATCAGGAAAACCAACCGCCGAAGACGGATCACCCTTCACTACGACAACTCTCGCACATCTGCTCAAACAACTGCATTTTTGAGAACCCAAAACATCGATTATGATGAGTCATCCGCCGTATAGTCTTGACTTGGCACCGAATAACTTCTTTTTATTCCTGCACGTAAAAAACAAACTGAGAGGGCAACGTTTTTCGACACCTGAAGAAGCGGTTGCTACATTCAGAATGCATGTTTTGGAGACATCTCTATCAGACTGGCAAAAGTACTTCGACAATTACGCATGCAAAAGATCCTCATGGGGAATATTTTGAAAAACAGTAAAGTGATTTTCGATGAATAATATTTTTTTTTGTTCTCTAATCCCGAAATATAAAAGGCAACCCTCGTAATATACGGAGATTTTTGAAAAGAGATTTACAATGATCGTCGTATTTAGCTTGTGCCATAATTCTTACTACATTTTTTGTAGTTTAAATATTATATCTAGATGACACGAGGAACCCCGAACTATTAGTCAATATGTCATTATGCTGTGAAAAATGGCGAAATAAGCTACACTTAAACAATCCGTTGTTATTATGTTGCTAAGTTGTCTTATCATGTATATACACGTGGATAGTCGCTTTGATAATAATTTGTGAATAGGTGAAAAGAAATTCACAGATGAATCAAAATACATTCCGAGAAGCTTGACTGGTTCATTTTTTATACTATTCTTAGTTGAGAAATCTAATGTTTTGGTTTTATCATCATTTATAGTGAGATAATTGCTTCTAGACCAGTTTGCTAAAATGGTTTCAGATGCATTAGCGTTAGAAAATAGATTGTGAGACGTTGTGTCACTACGAGTACGTACTCATCAGTGAAATACAAATATTTTCCGAAAACCCGCAGCTCAAGTGTTATTCAAAGGTGAATTAAATGTTTTTTCTGAAGATGTATCACCATATCCCATTCAAAAAAGTAATGGTGAATGCGCCTTCACCAAGAAGTTGTAGTTTCAGTGAATAAATGTATTGATAACTTCCTATAAAACGAAAGAATACGAATCTGATAATTTTTCCATTGCTACATACAAAACCGTAAACCTTGCTGAATTATTTTCTATGGGTCACCTTGTGAAGTACTACTACTAATTTCGAAGTGAATATCTGTAATTCTATTGGGTTGCCCCAGCTACTGAATTTATCTGCCTATCAAGATCCTGGTAATTTTTTGGCCTACTGTGAATTATAACAGATTCAAAAAAGTTGATAATCAAGTTGACTCTTATTCTCCTAATACTCCTATTGAAATTATTTCGAGAAGCCCTGTATATGAAAGCAGATTACGAGCTTTTCTGAACATTTCGGAGCATTCCCTGTTTTTCAGTTTAAGTCAATTTTTCAATTTACAGGAAGTCACGAGGAGAAATTATCTGATAATTTGACTCGACAGGCGATTCTCGATGAGAAAATCAAAAAATTTCTTGCGGTGAGGGGCCTGGCAATCATTCTCGTCGTTGATTCGGTGTTGTAACTGCCTGCATGAAGGTGTATCTACACGCAGCTTGTGCACTTTTCTCGATCTTGCATTTGTCAGTTTTTTCTAGTGTATTGGCCCGTGGTGTATTCATTTTTGCAGGAGTTGTTAGCTGGACAATATCTTCAAACGTATTTTTTATTATAGACCTCCATTCCACATTCTTAGCAGAAGAGATAAACAGTCTTTATAATCTATTTTGTCTCCAGTTTTCTAGGGCCAGGAAAACGAAATGTATCGTTTTTAATTTCACTTGCGACAATAGTTCGAAAAGTGTGAACATTGTAATTGAGGAACAATGTGAAATTCAGGAATTGTCACTGAATAAAGAGGGAGGATTTGAAAAAATAAGCCTTAGTGGGAATATATAATTTTCAAAATAAAAACACACAGAATAGTCTGTAAATTACCATTCTGCCAAATACCATTTGCAACATTTTCTTTGTTACTAAAAGACTATTTGTTTTGGCGAAGCCAACCAATTCATATTTTGACGAAGAAGGGATAGTTTGATGATCCATTCTATGAATTTTATTCAATATTTCAATAAAAGGTAGTGCAACTCTGATATAATCCCGAAGATATGTTATAACTTTTATTTATTGTTGAGAATGAGGATACGCTTTGATATATTCCGTTATCGTAAATTATAAAATTAGATCTTTTTTTCTCAAAATTTCTCTATAAAATCAACTGTTTTGACCCAACCTTGAATCAATATTTGAAGCAATTCATCGATCCAGTTCCATTTTCATATTATAATCTGAAATGAAAATGTATTTTTTGCAACCAGAAATTTTCTTTAAGTAATACCAATACAATGTCTTTATAAGTATATCTGGATACTGGAAAAATTATTTGCCTTGTGATTTGTTGAAGTGATTGAGAATAAATTAAAATTCAAATCAGATTTACAATAGCTACTTGATTGTAATAATAAATATTGAATGATTACGAGAGTAGATTCAGTAAAAAAAACGACTGATGAAATTTGATATTCAATATTTATTCAATTATAACTACGGTCTCAAATAGTGATTCTAAGGAAAGATTGAAGATCATTTTTCATACTATTCCTTCCTTACTATTTTTCACTTTACAAAAATTCAGGATACATTACATTTATAATTCAATAAATTCAATATCTACCAGAATAGTAGTCAATAGTAAATGATGGATGTAGCAGTTACTACGTGGTAGGAAATCATAATGAAGAAAAAAGAATTGAAACTTTCAATGGTTTTTACCACTTTTGTTTGTAACTAACTTTACTGCAGTTTCGTCTTATAAGGACATTCTCAAACATGTACATTAAACTAACAATGGTTTATTACATTAGCCCTTATATACCACCCCTGTAAGTAATAATAGAGGTACTTGGTTTGATTGAGTGCCTGAATGTGCAATTTACAATACGGATGTACCAGTTTGAAAACCGGTGAGTAAACTAAATCGATTTGATCATTTAACAGGTTGCACCCGCAATGTTTATGCTTGTAAATTTCCAAGGATTCTAAATAATTGAGTTTGTAACCCTTCCTTGCATAGTGCAGAATTTCCGTATCGTTTAGATTCCGGGAACTTGTGGTTGTATGCCAAGGAATGGTTTGAATCATTTTTCCTTGTCTGAAGGACCTTTCAAGTTCAGTATACCGTTTTGGAAATTTCGACCACATTGTCCCACATAAACACTATTTCACTCCGGACACTTAAGCTTATACAGTGTCATCCCCAATGTATGCACCATATGGGAAACTTATTTATTAAGGGCTTTTACGATGAAATGTTATTTTCGAAAAAAGTTTGTGCATTTCTTAAAACTAAACATGCACCAAAAAATACAGTAATATATACGTAATATACGAGGAGCCTTCAAATATTTGATTTTGAGACAAAAGTAAAGTACTTTTATTTTGAAAAATGTCGGGAAATGATATTTAGAAAAGTTGTTCAGCATTAAAAAATACATCTAGATTCGGAGTCATGGCCATCTAAGTGAAGTTTTATTTTTTTACCAATTTTTTTAAATGGGGACTACGGAAAAAATTTGCTAAAACGAATAATAGACAGCATCCTGTATACGATGGTTTATTTTAAAAGCCTGCAATATTACAAATCACACAACTATGGTGTTAACCACGGTCAATTTTTTCGAAGAGTAAAATAATTATCAAAGTTTCTGGTGCAAAGTTATTTTTATTTTTTGTTAACACCAAAAATTACTCAAAATTATACTGTATTGTAACAAGAACTCAATATTCGATAATATCAAATCACAAAACATCAAAATGAAATTGGTATTTCGGAACAAACTCATCGATTTTCTGAAGATTTTCTTGTCCAAAATAATTCTCCAAAATAATCTCCAGAAAATCAATGAGTTTGAAAATTATTTCACTCTTAAAAACAATTCACTGTGATCAACACCGTAGTTGTGTAATTTCTAATATCGCAGGATTTTAAAATAATCCATCGTATACAGGATGCTGTCTATTTATCGTTTCAGCAAAATTTTTTTTCGTAGTCCTCATTAAAAAAATGGGTAAAAAATAAAACCTCACTTAGATGGCCATGAATTCAAATGTAGATGTATTTTTAAATGCTAAACAACGTTTCTAAATAACATTTTCCGAGATTTTTTTAAATATGAGCACTTTATTCGTGTCTCAAAATCGAATATTTGAAGGCTCCTCATATATAACGTGTGTTTTACCGTATTTTTTGGTGCATGTTTGGTTTTAGGACATGTACAAACTTTTATTAAGAATAACTTTTTGTCGAAAAACCCTTGATAAATAAGTTTTCCATATGGTGCACACTTTGAGGATGACACTGTAAACTCCAGATTTCTTCAACTTGTTCACCTTATCTTTGGGATTCTACAGGAAATCATATAACCTAATTTCATTGTACTCAAATTTATTCTGATTGTGTGTAATTGTCAGGTCTGTTTCCCTATCTCTGTTTCGAGTGTGAACTGAATGTTTCTATTGAGATCATTCATGAATGTCATAAATTGGTTCAGCTATCGTGTAGTACCTCTGAAACAGGCGAGAATATTTTTTAGCCAGGTCGGAATTTACTATAGTGGTGTCCAAGCTGTTCATAAATATCTTTGTTGAAAGTGAACTAAGGGGTGAGCCCATCGGTAAACCTGAATCCTGTTTATAAAATTGGTTGTTGAACTGTAGGTAGCTTTGATTTAGGCACACATCGAAAGCTGTTGAAACTTCAGAGGAAGTGATATGGTCTACTTTGGCTTGAACTAATATGTCTAAAATGAGGGGTTAACACTCGTTGTACGGCATGTTGGAGAACATACTCATTTTAGATATATTAGATCAAGCCGAATAGACTATATCACTTCCTTTTCAACAGCTTTCGATGTTTGCCTAAATCAGAGCTACCTACAGTTCAACAACAAATTTTATAAACAGTATTCAGGTTTACCAATAGGTTCACCCCTCAGTCCACTTTTAGCAGACATATTTATGAACAGCTTGGAGACCACTATAATAAATTCCGACCTGGTTGAAAAACATATTCATTTTTGGTACAGATATGTAGACGATATTCTCACCTGTTTCAGAGGTACTACACGACAGCTGAACCAATTTATGATATTCATAAATAATCTCAATAGCAACATTCAGTTTACACTCGAAACGGAGATAGAGAAACAGATAAATTTCTTAGACCTGACCATTACGAACTATTAGAATAAATTTGAGTTCAATGTTTTCAGAAAACCTAGCTATACAGACATTATCATCCCAAGCGATTACTTCCATCCAGACAGTCATAAATTAGCAGCCTATAATTCAATGTCTGCTAACAATCTAGCTTGGGAAATTGATATAATAACAAGGATAGGTCATATTAATGGTTTCAACGCATATACTATCCAGAAGTTAAAAAACAAAGCCGTAAATTTACTTACAGATTAATATACCCCCAGATCAAAAACCAGAAATCAAGAAATGGGTAATTTTAACATATTTTGGAAAAAGAACAGAGATAATTGCGGGTTTCTTTAAAAAAACAATGTGGAAGTGGCATTCAGACCACATGCCAGGTTATCTGATTTTCTTTTCAATGCCAAAGATAAGGTGGACAAGTTGGAGAAATCTTGAGTTTATAGCTTGAGTGTCCGGAGTGTACGAATATGTACCGAATAACACCAGAACACCCACGATTGAATTGGTCTTTGAAAATCTATGTTTATTCGATTTATTAATTCGTACCAAGTTTTTGGGATTTCGATATAAATTTTTATATTAAACAGTTGTGTCACATTACGTATGGTATTGATCGGTGTGAAAAACTGTTACCCTGAAGGGGATTTGAATAGCACCAAAGTTAAAGATCTAAAATAATTCTGGGTGAGAAATAATACATTTCATGCAAAATTTGGTGTCGTTTTATTTCAGTTGAACAAAAACAAATCTCAAGGCAATGGCAAAAACTATATATTTACTGGTATTCATTGATTTTGAGAGAACCCTTTTTCCAGGAATAGGGATAATGTAGTTTTTTTATATTTTCACTTCTTGGGTAATAAATACTTGAATTGTTTTTCATTAAAATTTTGGGCTTCTGGTGTAAAATTCTAGCATTGGTTCATAGGTTTTCCAAGCCATCTGAATCTAGAATTTTCATTATACAATCACTGAACCGTGGTAGCCAGAAGGACACCTAATCCAGAATGAAGGATAAGGAAAAAGGCTACCAAAATCCAGCAAATAATCCAAAACAATATTGAATTTTACAAAAAGGATTGGAAGCTTTATATCTTCTATTAATTATCTGCGAGCGCCTTCGACAGTTGGTAGTACTGTCATCTTCTAGGCACTCCTCAGTTTGAGGAATATATATATATTGGTAGGAAATCATAATGAAGAA
>NW_019289691.1:113584-153618 GCF_000500325.1 Leptinotarsa decemlineata
TTCATATATATATATATATGATTATTTTGTTGGGTACCACGCGCATTTACATGTTACTGGAAGGAAGTTGTTGTTGAGAACCATAATTATGTATCATTTCGTTCTAATCATTAAATTATTTGATATACTCAGAAGCTAAGTTTCAATATATACATATATAATCAATGTACCCCTCAATTATTTCAATGGTAATCATTTCACGAAAATTACCTGTTGGTTCCTCGAGATCTGGATGTCCTCTGGCTTGGGCTGCTTGAGAGCCAGTGGCGCCCTCTTCTTTTTTTAAATAAAACTACCCCCAAACTCTACGACTGAAGCCGTGCATTCCCTTTATACACGTGTACTTAAGTATCGACAGGTGAAGTGATTTGTTTTTGTTGTTTTTATTTTTTTTTGTTTTCATTCGTTCGAGATACTTTTAGTTTGAAAAGATCGAACATGCGTTACAAAATTCAAACCAAGTACCTCTATTATTACCTTTAAGGGTGGAATATAAGGGCTAATGTAATAAACCATTGTTAGTACAATGTACAAGTTTGAAAATGTCCTTATAGGATGAAACTGCAGTAACGTTGATTACAAATAAAAGTGGTAAAAAACATGGAAAGTTCCAATTCTCTTTTCTTCAGTACTCAATAATTTTGTTTATGGAATAATAGTAAAAATTTCTAAATTAATCTCTTCGTCATCTCCTATAATAACGAAGTTACCAACGAAGTGCACATAGTTCAGATTTACCTGACAGAAAGTTTATATAAACATCATTTCTTGATCATAAATATCTGGTAAATTGACTTTGAATACTGTGAAACCTCAAATCCTCCCAATCAAAATATAGCTCAACCTCTCGAAACCATGTGAATATGAAAATCGGTCACACGCCCCCATTGAAAATGTTTAGGAAATAACGGCGACTGGCCCCCATTGAGCCATTATATAGTAGCTCCTCAACATAGACCACTCCAAGACGTAACGGCAGATAACAGAGGATTCACCGAGAGAAGAAAGAAGACCGTCAGATTCGATCAGCATGACGGAAGCAGGCAAGGATCTCAGGATTCTCATAGGGACTCGGGAATAGACACGTCTTCCACTTTCACTTCAAGCGAGGATTCCACGAGGGGGGATTTGCTGCCTAAGGTGCTTAACACACCAACATTTTTCATTGCACAGAGATCGTCGGAAGTTCGAAAAAACATATTAATTCGATTTTTTTTTGTCTATGGCGTCTGTGTCATTTCGTAAAATTTCCTTGAGCAGGTTTTAGGTCAATACTTGCCAAAGTTTTAGTGAACTGATTTATTGTTATGGATTTGAACTTTGGCATCGAATTAGATCTAAAATAATATGGACACTCTATCACCTCTATATGCGAAGGTTATAAATTCCTGTGAGACTTCTGTAAAATTAGTTTACTATATAGAAAGAGGTCATTTATTTTGTCATGTCGTATAAATCCAACCTCACTCACAAGTCAATAAAAATATTCTCGGACAGTCAAATGGCGTTGGAAGCTCTTGGCTCTTACCGAGCAACGTCTAAATTGGTAGCAAACTGCCAAAAAAGACTCTCCTCGGTAGGAAGACTAAACAGATTGTCTCTGGTCTGGCTTCCCATACTGGCCTGGAAGGCAATGAAGCTGCTGACTCTCTTGCAAAGGAGGGTGCTGCAAACGGCTTCATTGGACCAAAACCTGTCATTGGAATCGCTTTGGGCTTTGCCAAACAAACACTGAACACCTGGATGGCAAGAAGAGTTATGGATTTCTGGCAGAATCTTCCAGGATTGGCTCACTCCAAGGCGTTTATTCACCCTTCGAAGCTTGATTCCAAACAGTTGTTGGACTACAGTAGGGATGAACTACGATGTCTAACAGGCCTTCTTAAAGGTCACTGTCATTTGAATTATCACATGCAGAGACTTGGACTGTCGCAAGACAGTGTGTGTCGCCTCTGTCTGGAAATTGATGAAACTGCATAGCATATACTTTGTGTCTGCCCCGCTGGGGACTGAATCAGGTTCTTTGAGTTCGGTAGATCCGTAGTCTCACCATCTGACCTGAAAGACCACTCACCATATAAACTAATCGGCTTCGTTAAAAAGCTGGGTTCATTTGGTCGAGTGTAAATAGGTGTGAGCCACAATAAACCCTCATGGGTTGCGGTGGAGGGTCGAATAGACCCACTCACTTTAGACCTACCTACCTACCTACGCTTCGAATAAAAGTAAAATTCAGAGAAGTTACAATATGCATTTTGGCAAGATTTGCAAGATTTTCCGGAGTATTTCTTACATGTATGCCAACATTTTCGTTTTCCAGTTCACCAACTCGATAAGTTATCGATAAGTTTGTTGGAGGTTAAAATGGATACCAATATGTCTTGGCACAATCATGTCGCTGGAATTGCAAAGGCTGCTTCTCAAAAGATTGGAACACTTCTCCGAACCAGAAAACTGTACACAGCTCAGTAACTTTTGATGCCTCAATAAAGCTCGGATCAGTCCTTCTTTGGAGTATTGTTCTCATGTATTGAGCTCTGTCCTCAAATATACCCTGAAGTTGCTGGATTCCATCCAGAAAAGAGCCATCCGCCTGATTGGAGACGCGAACATCACAGGCAACCTTGATAGCCTGGAACATTGAAGAAAAATTGGAGATTTTTCTCTCTTCTATAAATACTTTCACGGGAAGTGTTAAAGTGACTTGGCACATTTGATTTCACCAAGAGCGCTACATTCCAGAAATATGCGACGAACTGTGGTTGCTCATCGTCTTGAGCATTCGACTCGGTACACCTCGAACTTCACTGTTTAAGAACTCTTCCATCTCGACAACTGCGTTTAGTGGAATAAACTTGCTGAAAATGTTTTTCCAAATGGATTTGATCTCCAGCGATACAAATCCAATGTGAATCGCTACATTCGTACAGGCACCGCTCTGAGGGCGCCTTAAGGATTTTCTTGTAGTGATTTTCCTTTAAAAAAATCGTTTTCTAAATAAATTACGTGCGAATTCATTCCCACATCGAGGATAAACATTTCTTAACATGTTTAACGAATATTTATGCTGAACTGAACAACTTCTACCTCAGTCTTGGTCAAGTTGATTCTGAAAGATGCGCATTGCCTTTCGTGTCTTTGAAGAATTGGTAAAACTATAAAACAAAAAATTTATGGTTTTCAAAACGAGAAAAAAATAAAATGTTTAAGTTTGACGATAGTCGGGTCACTGAGTGTTCTGGCGATGTATTGAATCTATTGGAGCCTCTGGAGACACCCTACATTTTGTTTTATGAGAGAGAGGACATTGGTAGATCAACATTTTCAGATGATGTGGTGCTGCAGGTTGCTCCGGGTTTTCCTGCAGCTGAAAAAGCAAATGCGCCACTGGAATCAATGAAGTCGCCCGAAGCGCCAATACATTTTTGTTGTTGTTTTATGATTTCATGATATGTATTTTGGAAGTGTTGAGTACATTTATATACAGGGTGTAACTGAATAAGTGTAAAACATTCAAGGAGGTAATTCCTCATCGAAAAAAAGATAGGATCTTTCATATAAAGAAACTTCATTGGAGCATCTCTTGTTAAGATACAGCCCCTTAAAGGGGGTACATAAAATTTGTATAACAATTTTTTTCACAAGCACTAAAAAAGTTACAATATTGAAATTAACCTGACGTTTTGTACTACCAAAAAGACACTTAGCCAGAAATTTATTTGGTTCACCCCATGGTTGTAAGGAAAACGTAACCCAAAATTTATTTCCAATGTAACTTTTTGTCTTTTCATTTGTTTACCATTTGAACATTTATTTCCGATAGCCTGTTTCATTCTAAACAAAAAATGTTTCTTGGGTTATTTGCCCAAAATAAACCAGTTCGCAGCAAAAAATTATTTTACCAACAACTACAGAGATACATTGTCATAAATGCACACTGAATTACCTGAATTAAACGATTGAAGGGTAATAAACAAAACTAATTTATTAATAACAAAACACACAACATGTAGAAATCATAGTAAATATTCAATATGTCTACCTTCAGACATTACGCATGCGTCTAGACGTCGGCGCATTGAGCCATGTATTCGCTCAAATATTCCTGGAATCTCTCTGATTACCCTGCACGCATCGATGATGCGGTTTCTTGAGTTCTCTACATCGCGAACAGAAGTACTATAAACTAAATGCTGTAAATGACCCCAAATAGAGAAATCGAGAGGATTGATATCCGGGGATCGAGCGGGCCAGTTCTGTGGTCCTCCTCGACCTATCCACTGATTTGCATATGTTTCAGTTCAATGCTGACGTGCTACTTGACTAAAATGGGCGGGGGTCCCATCATGCATAAAAAACATATCCCTTCTGACGCCCAAAGGAACTTCCTCCAGCAGTACTGGATGCACTTCTCTTAAAAATTGAACGTATGCCTCACCATTTAATCGAGGAGGTAGAAAATGAGGCCCAATTAAATCATCCCCAATAACTCCGAGTCACACGTTAAGAGAAAACTGTTCTTGATGGTTAGTTTCGACAATAGCGTGAGGGTTTTCATCAGCCCATATGTGGTAATTATAGAAATTAATAATCTTGTCACGAGAAAAACTACAGTCGTCTGTCAATTCTATCTTCTTCAGAAAGTCACAATTTCTTCTAATCATTTCCAGCATCCAATTGCAAAATTCAAGACGGTTCGGAAAGTCTCGCGGCAACAGTGTCTGTACTCGTTGCAGATGGTAAGGGTATAAGAGTTGTTTAAAATTCGAAATACCGTCATATGATCAACATTTAGCTGGAAAGCAATCTTTCTAGTACTGGCAGTAGGTTTTTCTTCAATCAAATTAAGTACTACTTCCTCAAGCTGTGGTGTTCGTACTTCTCGATGGCGACCACAATCCTGCGTTCTTTTGTCGAATGAAACATATTCTTGTAATCGTTGATGTAGTCGATCAAATATTCTATGTGAAGGATGCTGCCGTTGAGGATACATTTCAGCATATCTTCTAGAAGCTTCTAACCCATTCCCTTGCGACAGACCGTAAACATAATGCATATCAGCCATTTCCTCATTTCTGTATGCTATTTTAATAACAAGTGAATTTTAATAACAAATTAAGAACAACAACACACAATTAGTATTAATTCAATTTCGAAAATTCTCACAAATCGACAGCGTCATACTAATTTAATTGTCACTATCGCTAATAACGACCTACTAGATAGATTAGTTTCGTATTTTCGCATTTATGACGATGTATATAATTTTTTGCTGCGAACTGGTTTATTTTGGGCAAAAAACCCAAGCGACATTTTTTGTTCAGAATGAAACAGGCTATCGGAAATAAATTTTCAAATGGCAAACAAAAAATAAGACAAAAAGTTGCATTGGAAATAAATTTTAGGGGTTGCGTTTTCCACCCCTAACAACCATGGGGAAACCAAATAAATTTCTGGCTAAGTGTCTTTTTGATAGTACAAAACGTCAGGTTGATTTCAACATTGTAACTTTTTTAGTGCTTGTGAAAAAAATTGTTATACAAATTTTATGTACCCCCTTTAAGGGGCTGTATTTTAACAAGGGATGCTCCAATGAAATTTCTTTATATGAAAGATTCTATCTTTTTTTCGATGAGGAATCACCTCCTTAAATGTTTGACACTTATTTAGTTACACCCTGTATACTTGATTGAATTCTTACGTTGATAGTCGTGTCATATCCCACGGATATAACGAGCTATATTGGAGCTTCTCTTTGCTATTTGAAATTTAAAACAGCACTACAAAGTATAACTCAATAAGAAATCATGAACGTTATATACTGTTATTTTCGTATGCCGGTAGATTTTGGTAATACGTAGTGTGTACATACATAACCCAATTCAAGATATACTGGGTATGTTGTTAGAAAAGTAATAATTCACTTACTCTAACTTCTACGTGCGCACTGTATCATGAATAATAACATAAAAGTGGAACTGCACATCTCATTCAACAGGAACTAGCGAATTTTCCTTCCCTAAAACATGATAGATGATGAAATGTGATTTATTTACAAGTGTCTATATTATATCGACCTTTTTATGGGTATTTGTAACTTTCCACAATCTGAAAAATATTAAAAATATAGAAGGGCAAACTTTTTAGTTTACCCCAATAAGTTACTCCATTGACATCTGTCGAAGAAGTAAAGAAATAAATAATCGAAAAGGAATAATTGCCAATATATTAGAATTTTTTTGTCCATTTCTGAACACGGAGGCAGAGTTTGGCCTCCGAAACGTTAAGATAAGTACTGTATTATTTCTTAACAATTTTTTTGATAAGCAAAATTGTTAAATATGACAAGTCACTGATAAAAAGAAGATTTTTTTTTGTGGAAAATACTTTGATTTTTACGCAGTAACTTATCGGGGTAAACTAAAAAGTTTGCTCTTCTACACTTGTAGAAAGCTCTCCATTACAATTTTTATATTATTCAGATTGTGGAAGGTAACAAATACCCAAAAAAAGGTCGATAAAAAACTGATTTTCCTCCACTTTCGTTGAATGTCTGTATTATTTTTGATATGATTCGAAGCAAAAATCTGATGGAAAGAGTAGTACCCATCAAGTAAACCTGTACATGACGGATTGAATGGTAACTGATTATATTTTATGGAATTTACACAAAATACCTGAATAATGGAATTCTCAATTCTGGATCCCAAATAAACACTTCTCCCAATCACCAGAAAAGCAATACTTATATCGACATGCGTTTCGCCAACCAAGTTGCCGTCTTCAGTTTTCTTCATCTCCTGATGACTCCAACTATGTTGGAGAAACGTACGTCGAGAAGAGTGTAGCATTTCTGATGCTTGTTGGAAAAATGCTTGTTTTGGATTTATTCTACGTCAAAAGTTCCAGCTTCAACTGTTACTCTCCATATTGAGTTGATGGGATATTTTAATGGGAAATTTAATCTACTAGGACAACTTACATCATAACCAGAAATGATTTTTATATTTAACTGTAAATCCAGATGTGAATCCATCCTAAAAATCGTATTTAATTGCTTTTTTCCAAACTTTTGACGATCACTAGGTCAGTAGTGGCTACATAACGGTAGAGTGCAGCATAATAGTCATTAGGTACCCACTATGCACTTTAGGGAGGAAGCTAGGAGTTGAACATGAAAACTAAACCGTGGTGAATATGTGTGTTGATTGAGATATGTGAGTGTTAATCGCAGGAAAATATAGCCTTTGTTACCTTCTATTATGAAATGATCTTGGTAAGAATGAAGGGAGCTTGTAAATGTTTCAATATTTTTCCTGTGTAAGTATTGACATTATCTTGCATGACTTTCAAATATACTTCCTCCGCCTTGCATGGCTTTGCATTGGTTTTATGTTTTCACTCCGAAAACAAAAATGTCATGTTAAATGAACGATTTGTGATGTAACAAGTAGCGCAATTATATCAGTTTATTATACAGGGTCCTGCAACAGTGGCGCGGTGTTCCGTATCTCAATTTAGGAAACAGATAGGAATCTAAATTTCTATAATATCACCTCATTGCACGAGCTCGACAAAATAAAATTATTGGCGGTCACACAGGGTGTTCAATTTTTTCTGGGCGGATCCCAACTGTGTTATTTTAAAATAGCAACCTATATTTTTTATCGCTTTTTCGGTTTCTACATAGAAAAGACACTCCATGTATATCTTCACTTCGAAAATATTGACGGTTTTCGAGATATCTAGCATGACAGGTTTTTTTCCAATATTCGTCATTCAGAATATTTGAAATTATAAAGTTGTGCCAAGTCCAATTGATTTTTTTTAATCAAATATTCTACAGTGGTAACTCTCTCACACGATATATCTGAAATCTAACCTGTGATATACAGGGTATGAAAAACCGCTTGCCACATATTGTAAATAAAAATTTGCAGAATCTTCCTTATTTCAAATGAAACACCCTGAATATTATTGATCCATAAGGAGCGCCAACGAAACCTCTACAAATTTCATTGAGTATTCCCTATGGCTAGGTTCAATAGTTTTTCTTAAAAAAGCATTTTTTTCGAAAAATCGTCGTTCTTCCTATTTCTACGCCGTAAACTCGATGAAATACTTTTTTCAAAACGAAATCCATTTGACGACTGATAAGAATATACGAAAGATATCTTGTTTCAATTTTGTACATTATAGCGTGTCCTATAGTTTTTCTTTTTTTTTTTAATGACAACTCTATTTTATCGCCATAATATAAATGATTTTGTTACTGTGAAAGCCATATGTGACGACTGTGATCAACATATTATATGTTATGTTTATAACACATTCATTCTCTAAATAGAACACCGTGTAATTTATTCATTTGATGTATAGTTTTTGTCCAAGCCTTTCCTTAAAATATCGCCCCATGCCTAAAATTACCTGTTGCTAGATAAACAAGTTTTGAATTACACCGCAAAATGTACGTTCTTGCATAATTACAATAATTTCAATAACCTCGAACTTTGTGCCATATTTTTTCGGTCTAAAACAACCTTCAGAGAATGAAATAAAATAAAACGATTTGTTGGAACTGGATGTATCAATTATTCTAAACATGAGCGCATCAAGCCAGCTACGAATGAAGATAATGAATTGCAAGTTCTTCTTGCTGTTGAAGAAGATCCAAGTAGGAGTCAACGACAAATTGGTGAAATAGTGGATATAAGTGAGAGATCAGTGCAACGAGTTTTGAAGAAACATCGCTTTCATCCATCTCATACTACTGTATGGCGATTTTGAGAAAAGAGTGAGATTTTGCAATTGGGACATGGGAAAAATTCGTCGAAACGAATATTTTTTCAATGAAATTTTATGGTCGGATGAATCGACATTCCATAAAAATGGATTTGTGAATCAACATAATTACCATTAAGAAGAACTTGCAATTCATTATCTTCATTAGTAGCTGGCTTGATGCGCTCATGTTTAGTATAATTGATACATCCAGTTTTAACGAATCGTTTTATTTTATTTCATTCGCTGAAGGTTGTTTTAGACCAAAAAAATATGGCACAAATTTCGAGATTATTGAAATTATTGTAATTATGCAAGGACGTACATATGCGGTGTAATTCAAAACTTGTTTATCTAGCAACAGGTAATTTTAGGCATGGGGCGATATTTTAAGGAAAGGCTTGGACAAAAATTATGCATCAAATGAAGAAATTACACGGTGTTCTATTCAGAGAATGAATGAGAGAGAGAGAGAGAGAGAATATACTTTATTGTCATAAGATTGATCTTGTGGACAAAGTTTCATTTAATCTATAATGCAATTATATGTAACAACAAAGTGCATTTATTTTCACTAACATATATCTCATGGCTCGTTTTTGCAAAACTAAAATATTTTGAAGTAGATAACCACTACATACTCCCCAAAATAGAATTCTATATCTCAAGTGAGATTCCACCAAAGAAAAATGAACAGTCTTAGCTGCTATTAAACCAAGTTCATTTGCGGCTACTCTGACTGCATAACATCCAGAGGACATTTTGTTACACAAGGCATAAATATTTTCTTCAAATTTTAGTTTACTATCGATATGTACTCCTAAAAATTTTAGGCTACTTTTGTTCTCAATGATGTCAAGTAACTGAAAGTTACTATATTAGTTTTCGAAATATTCAGAGAAAGACGATTTGAATTACACCAATTTTTCACTGTCATCATATCGTTAGATATGATTTTAGTTAAATCGTTTGCATTGTCCGATTGCCAAAAAATGGTAGTTATAAACATAACATATATCTCGATCACAGTCGTCACATATGGATTTCAAAGTAACAAAATCATTTATATTATGGTGATAAAATAGAGTTGTCATTAAAAGAAAAAGAAGAACTATAGGACACGCTATAATGTACAAAATTGAAACAAGATATCTTCCGTATATTCTTATCAGTCGTCAAATTGATTTCGTTTTGTAAAAAGTATTTCATCGAGTTTATGGCGTAGAAATAGGAAGAACGACCATTTTTCGAAAAAAAAATGCTTTTTTAAGAAAAACTATTGAACCTAACCATAGGGAATACTTGATGAAATTTGTAGAGGTTTTGTTAGCAC
This sequence comes from Leptinotarsa decemlineata, assembly GCF_000500325.1. Lineage (NCBI taxonomy): Eukaryota > Metazoa > Arthropoda > Insecta > Coleoptera > Chrysomelidae > Leptinotarsa > Leptinotarsa decemlineata. The sequence goes on from NW_019289691.1 coordinate 123,699, forward strand.
TCCTTATGGATCAATAATATACAGGGTGTTACATTTGAAATAAGGAAGATTCTGCAAATTTTTATTTACAATATGTGGCAAGCGATTTTTCATACCCTGTATATCACAGGTAGACTTCAGATATATCGTTTGAGAGAGTTACCACTGTAGAATATTTGATAAAAAAAAATTCAATTGGACTTGGCAAAACTTTATAATTTCTAATATTCTGAGTGACGAATATTGGAAATAAAACCTGTCATGCTAGATACCTCGAAAACCATCAATATTTTCGAAGTGAAGATATACATAAAGTGTCTTTTATTTTCTATGTAGAAACCGAAAAAGCGATGAAAAATATAGGTTGTTATTTAATAAACACAGTTGGGATCCGCCCAGAAAAATTTGAACACCCTGTGTTACCTTCAATATTTTTATTTTGTCGAGCTCGTGCAATAAGATAATATTATAGAAATTTAAATTCCTATCTGTTTCCTAAATTGAGATATGGAACACCACGCCACTGTTGCAGGACCCTGTATATTCTATTCATTTTATATATTATCATTGATGTATTTTATACATTGCATTTCTTTAATGTCCCCTCTTTTATTTTTTGAACGGGTCAACTGAAAAAATTTAAATTTGGGATACTGAAATTATTGCATGAATAATTTATTTTGAACTGAAATTTACAGATGGTGACTGGGCACCATCTGGTAAAAAAAATTATATAGAAAGGGGGGGTCTTGTGATACATCTTTTCGAAGCTCCTGAAAAATGCTTCACAACCCTAGAATAAGAAGTCAATATCTTCACCTACTACAAAATTGCGGAATATTTAATAATTTCTTGTAGACAAACACATTTCTAGAAATATTCTTTTTTATCTGCCATATGGCAATTCCAACAACCCGACAACGTTTGTTAAGTTATTTTTTGTTTATAAAAATGACAAAAAATGTCAGTACGACAATGAACATCATTGTTCAGTTGGAATATTCTCATTTAGTTTTCGGTTTCACTAGTAGAAAGGTACCACGTCAACAATCTCTAAAATGGTCAATTCTCGTCCATTGGAAGAAAAAATTGAAGCGATTTTTATTAACGGTGCAACGCGTAACTTTCACGAGACCGAAAGGATTTTCAATGAATGTTTTTCGAATCGTCCTATCTGTAGAAAATACTTGTATCCAAATTCGCAACTACCGGTAGTGTACATAACAAAAAGCCCCCAGGTCATCCGTCCATTCCGGAAGAACAGCAAGTGCAAATAATTGGTGAGATGGTAGTAAATCCTGAACAGTCTACTTATTCCGTCGCGAATGTTTGTGAGGTGTCTTCTTCTACTGTGTGGAGACTTTTGAAGAGAAATAGGTATCATCCATACAAAATTAAAATGGTACACCAATTAACTGAAGATTGTTAAAATTTTGCTGTGATTTTACGGAACAGAGTTGATTACTTTCTACTGAACGTAAGAATACACTTATTATACTATTAGATATAACAAGAGTTTTTATACAACAAAAGTGACAGAACAATCGAAAAGACAAACATATCCATTTATATGATTACAAATCGTGCTCGAAGTAATGTTGCCATAGATCCACAAATTAATAGTCCAACACACTCCCTATTTGTGGATTCCTTGGCACTTGATACATTCGCTGAACTTGTTTACATCAAGAGCCTTAGTCAACGAGTCGGCTAACATCTTCTTGGTGGGTATTTATGTAAAGAAAATGAGCTTCGCCTGCACCTTTTCTCTCAAAAAATGGTGTCGTACGTCAATGTGCTTGGTCCTTGGTTGATAAACACCATTCATTGCCAGATTTCTTGCTCCCTGGTTATCCCAGAAGATCTGAGTAGGACTATTCGAAATTTGTTCAATTTCGTCATAGAGACCTCTCAACCATAAAGCTTCTTGTGCTGTTGAAGACATTGCCATATATCGGAAAGGTGTTGTTGAAAGTGCTACAGTAGGCTTTCTTTTAGTGCACAAGGATATGGTGGCATCACACTTAATGAAAATATAGCCTGCTACTGACCGTCTTTAATCTGGGTCATTAGCCCAATCAGCATCACAATATCCATAAATCGGTTCAGATTTCAATACATCAAATTTTAATTTGCATGAAGGAGTTCCACGGAGGTATGTGAATATCCGTTTTACACCTGCCCAGTGTGTCATGTTTGGATTATTTGTAAATCTACTCAGACTATTTACACCAAATGTAATATCAGATCTAGAAATTTGGGCTGCAAATAAGAGGCTGCCAATAGCTTCTTGGTAAGGGTAAGGGATTTCCTTTATATTGTCCCTTTCTCCTTCTGTTCGTGGCTCATGTGTTTTAGAGAATTTTTACCATTTGACATTGGAGTGGATACTGGATTTGCTTCATTCATATTAAATCGTTTGAGAATCTACTCAATAAACTCTGCTGACTAAGCCAAATTTTCTTGGATTGTCGATCACGAGATAATTGAAGTCCTAAAAATAATTTCGCCTCACCAAGGTCGGTCATCTTGAATGATCTTGTAACTTGACCTGATTTTTCAATTTTTTATTGTTCGTAAAAATAAGCAGGTCACCACCCACACAGCCACTATTATCATACATTTTTCTGTTATTTTGAAATAAACATAAGAGTCAAATTTTGACTGAGTCAAACCAAAGTTCGCAAACTACATCCAATTTTTGATTCCATATTCGGCTCGCTTACTTGAGTCCATAAATGCTCTTTCGAAGTCGAAATACTTTTGAAGTTCCATCGTTGAAACCAGGTGGTTGGGAGATGTAGATTTCTTCTTCCAAGTCTCCTTGAAGGAATGCGGATACTGCATCCATCTGATCAATGTCCATATTGTGCTCTGCAGCCAGAGATATTAGATAACAGATGGAGCAAGACAAGTCTTGCTTTATGGCCTGTTATCGGCATCCCTTTTTGTTCTGAAGACCCACTTGCATACAAGGGATTGTTTTGAAGCAGGGAGATCAACTAATTCCCAGGTTCTGTTGTCCATTTGTGCCTTCAATTCACGCTCCATAGCATAAACCCACAGCTGATTATCCTGACGAAGTAACGCATCATCATAGGAGCTCGGATCTGACAGCTCGGACCCTGTTGAGAATGCTGAATAAGTTACAAAGTCCTCCAGTGTACCTGGTGGTCACCTGTTTCTCTCAGGCCTGGTCGATAATGGTTGTCGTGTTGAAGTCAAAACTGTCGTTCGTGGAACAAAGCCTGGGTCGTCATCATGGTTGTCGGTAATTTGTGTAGATGTCAAGGAATCTTCAAAGCTTGATACAGTGTTGTGACAAATACAGTCCGACGGCATGTTTCTCTGCGAGGAATCATCATCAGTCGATGGCTGAGATTCTATTGTGTCGTCGAAGTCTGAATTATAATTTTCCTCAACAATTGCCTCTTCCAAATCAGATTCGTTTGGAAGTACATAGAAGTTTTTATCGGTACCTTCATAAATGTTTTCTAGTAATGAACTGCCCCACTGGTTTTCAGAGAAAGTTACATCTCTTGATACGAAGGTAATTTTCTTCTGAGGGTCATATAACCTGTACCCTTTTGGCGCAGTGGAAGCCTGCTGGGACCATAACCTGTTGAAATTTCGCTATGATTTTACAGAACAGAGTTTATTATTTTTTATTGAACAAGTAGGGTTGCCATAGATCCACAAATTAATAGTCCAACAAAGATGACCCTGATCGAAGAACAGAATTCTGCGAAATCATGATGGAAACCATTGCAAGACATCCTACCTATCTCCATAATATTTGTTTTAGTGACGAATGTACCTTTTTCTTAAATGGCAATGTTCACAGACAAAATTGCCGTTATTGGAGTGACACCAACCCTCACGTTTTCCGGGAAACTCATACCTAATATCCAGAAAAAATAACGTTTAGCAGGAATATTGGGAAACCATATTGTAGGACCTCTACATTTACCTCTACATTTATTGATCAAAATTTAACAGGGAAACTGTATTTGAATATGCTGAAAACTTCAGTTGACCCTCTCATCACTGAAATCGTCGAAGCGAAACCTAATGAATTCGATATGGATATTGTATTCCAACAAGATGGAGCACCATCACATTACTTCAGACAAATAAGAAACTAGTTGGATACTACTTTTCCCGGTCGTTGGATTAGCAGTCGAGGTTCTACAGAATGGCCAGCCCGCTCGCCAGATTTGACACCTTTGGACTTTTTTATGGGGATATTTGAAGCAAACGGTATACAAAACTGAACCTGCTTCAATATTGGATATACGGCAGAGAATAATTAATATTTGTAGAGATATTGACGTTACTGTGTTCGAAACTGTTCGGCGTGAAATATAAGATAGGCTGTTCATATGACAAGAAGTTCAAGGCAACCATTTCGAGCATCTTCTGAACTGACCTCAAGCTCATTACCTCATTACCATAGTTTCAAAGTGATGTGTAACAAGACCCCCTTTCTACTGAATTGTTTTTCCCAGATTGCACCCAGTCGCCATCTTGAAAGTTTATCTGTCAAATTCACTTCAAAATAAAGTAGTCATGCATTAATTTCATTATCCCAAATTTAAATTTTTTAAATTGACCTGTTAAAAAATAAAGGGGGGGACTTTACCGAAGACTTTGATAATGATATTCAGTTTCCATTCATATATCTTTTTTATTTACAAATTTCACTAAAAACTTTTGAAAGGTATCAGGCCCGACATATGCAAAATGAGGCTGATTCCTCATACTGAATGGTTTTTCTAGTGAATTTTTTGAAAACTGTACTCAGGAATTATAGATTAGTTCACAAGTTGAAAAACGTGTTGAATTTTGTTACTGCAGTCTTAATACCTGCGACAGCTTAGTGGATATGGAATGATCTACAGAAAAATGTGTGGGAGTTTAAAACCAACCCAAAAGTGATTAGAGAAAAAATAAACAATTTAAGTGTCCCGAGAAATTAGTTCTACATTTTTCAAGTAACTCATAAACTGTTGATGATACACGCAAATCTGATTCCGATAGTTTTCATTCAATATTTTTATTCAATATTTTATAGTTTTTATTCATGACAATTTATTCAAAAATTCAAATGGGATAACTGTAGAACAAAAGCTCCTTTTTCTTCTACATATTATGTAGTGATAACAGGACAGGCAAAAGTGGGTAGGTCAGTTTCGACTGAAATGTTCAACGAGTTACAAGGGATCAGGCAAACGTGAAATTTTGTAATATGTGGAGGAACGAACATCAGAGACCACATGACATTGAAGTGCACTTTTGAAACAGACTCCACGGTCAAACTCAGAAGCCGAAAAAACATTCTAGAAGATTGAGTTTCAAACTTTTTTCTTCTAAAGTAAATGGAACTTCAAACGTTCAAGCCAGTCTCTATATACCTACACAGTAGGTTTAATGGACTGACGCCTATCAGAAAACAACTACTCCCCTGGCTAATACCACGAAGAGCGTTGGATTATATCCGACAGGCGTCAGTGCAGGAATTTTCACAGAAAATGTCCTGCATATGCAATTGGCAATACAACTGAAAGAGTCGACCTTCAATTATGGAACGGGCACACTTGCAGACCGGTTTCGGGCTTATTAGCCACTCATCAGTGCAAGATAGTGACCATCATCGACCGAAAGTCAATGATATTCCTGATCTATCTGACACCTTCATTACTCTCAGTGAATTTGCTTAGACTATTATTCGTTCATGTTAAGCTAAGTTTACGCATTCATTCTTCAAAAAACGGTCAATATTATTGGTGGGTTCACCAAAATATGACAATGTACTGTAACCGACGTTATCGTATCTCGAATTTGAGTAGACCTGGTCTATGGATTGCTTTTTTCACTTTACAGTTTTCAAAACCGCAACAGTTGTGGTTTTGAAAACCGTGAAGTGAAAATTGGAGTGACTAGTATTTATTAACGTCTCTGATACCTCCTCAGTATCAGACACAGCCTTACGCTCTAGAGGACATTGATTTCTCAAACGAATGAGCTAATTCAAATTCAAAATTGATGAAGGTCAAAACTCAACCAATGATTATTTTTGAATTGTACTGTTGATATCCAATAATACAAGAGGAATATTTTAGTTGCATTACACCTTGCACAATAAAAACTTCATTCAAGTTTTTCTTCAGTCGTAAATTGTATTCTTTGGGTGCCCGATGTACAGGGTGTCCCATAAGACATGGTCCAAATTGCAGGAAGTGATAGGGGAGGTAATTTCTGATAAAAGAGTTCATTGAAAAAGAACAATAGGTCTTATTCATCGCCGTTTTTGAATGACTTTTATTTTTCTGTTGGTTGATAAAACTTGTTTTCGTTGTAAAAAAATGTAAAACATCTTAAAACATTTCTAATGATCAGGTTTGTTGAATTTTCTTTGCAGTATATCCACAGAAATCTTGCGATTTTCAGAAAATCGGCAAAGATAATTTCCTATTTAAATTCCTGTTCTTCAAAAACTGGTGAGAATTTAAAGAACTATATCTCGAGACAACACAATCAGAAAATTCAGCCTTTTTAATGGAACCTTTTAAATTTTTGCTAATTAAAATAACATTTTACTTTATGCAAAGTATCTTGGTACTTAAATTCCTCAATGCAATTAGTATTTCTCGAAAATAATATTTCCATTTCTCAATTTTTAGTGAAATAATATATTGTGCAACGCCAGTTTTGGGGTTTGTTGGCCGTGGTATTCAATTTTTAAGGCTGATGTTTCGTCCACGACTGCGGTGGTCTTCCATTTTCAGCGTAATTGGTATTATTCTATCGGTGGTGAACGTGAATTCATTTCTATTACCTAAGTTGTACGATTCAATTTATTGGTGGGTTGCGGTAGGTAACCTGATTTCATCAATTTTCATGCCTTTTTCCTTTCGAATGAAATAATTTATGGATTTTCATTGCCTCTCTGTGTAATCCTGGATAGTAATGTTGGATTGTGTCCAGAACCTATACAGTGTGTAAAAGCCAAATGAAATAAATCAATTATTTCGGAAATATTACACATTTTAACAAAATTTTTAAACACGACGAATTTAGATTATAATTTGACATACTTCAACGTAAAAATGCTACGCCTACCTTCAACCCCCGTCGAATGATGACAGGTACAATCGCCAATTTTTTAAATGGGAACTCTAGGCATGTGATATATCATTTGGAAGGTATCTTCATTCTCTATTCAAAAATGTTATCGCTTTCAAGTTTATTGCAACAATTAAGATAAAATAAATTAAAATCATGTGGTTACCGAAATTCGATAAATTACAGTCATAATTTATTGCAATATACTCAAACATTATTTCACGTTGAAGTATTGATAATAATAAAGTAAGTAAAAATCATAGCAATGTTCTTTTTAGATGGTACCCTTTTAAAAACTGTAAATAATATTCGTGGCAACGTTAGTTTGAAACGCCTTGTCAACTTGTTTTGTATGTTACAACATTAGTTATCAATATTATAATTTGAATTTAAAGTGCATTATCTTTAAGTCTGACAAATGGTTATATTAACGGAAATGCATAAAATAACAATTTAACGAATGATTGGTTACCGAGATGAAACCCGAACACAACAGGAAGTAGATCGTTATTCCATGAGAAATTTCCTAATTTACTGCCAATATCTCAAGAGAAGCAGTTTCGTGAACTTGGCTATGTCGGCTGCCAATGCAATGAGTGATGAACTCAAATTATATGTGATGCTTGAGTTTGAGGAAAACCCACATAGATCGAATAGACAGGCATCCACTACATTCAATGTTAGCCATACATCGATGGTAAACATATTAAAAAAAAATAAAATGCATCCCTATAAAATGATACCTACTCAGGAGCTCATGGAAGACGATTTTGATAGATGAACTGATTTTTGTGAGCAAATGATGGACATGTTGGATAACAATATCAACCGTTTTGAAGACGTTATGTTGTCTGATGAGTGTACTTTGTCTCTTAACGGTCATGCTAATCGGCAAAATTGCCGCTACTGCTCAATGGAAAATCCTCACTGCATGAGAGAAGAACACCCGCAATACCCTCAAAAGGTTAATGTTTGGGCAGGCATTGTAGGAAACCATATCTATGGCCCCTTTTTCATTGAGGGCAAATTGAATGGCGATAATTATTTGACACTACTTCAAAATGATGTCATTTCAAGTTTAGCATATTTGTATCCTGATCCAGAAAACCCTCAAGTTCCAGTGAATACGATATAATAGCACATGATTCTCGGACCCAATGATCACTTACCCGACGGTGTGGGGAGTGGTCATTGGTTGATTATGCTGGCGCGCCCTCCCGAATGTATCGGGGCTTCGGGGGATAGGGCCTGACCAGCGCACACTACGGTGAAAAAAAAAAATAATAATGTCTATATTTCCAATGAAAAATAAAATGCATGATATTCATCTTGTTACACAAAAATCCTAAGGGGGAGTTCACCCGAAGGTGCTCTACCACTCAACCCTTGCTATTTTAAATAAGCATATTATAACTTGAAAACTAACCTAACTAATCCTAAAACCTAAATTTTTATTTCACAATTTTTTGGCATTTGACATTTGTCATTTGTTGGGTCACCTGAATATTCACCACCAATAACCAAGTGGAAAAAAAGAAAGTTGTATGAGAGATAACGAAAAATGACTACTTGTGAAACACAGATTATAGAAAAAAAGGGGTATACGAAACGGAACTGCATCAGAATGGGTTAACTTGCAGGAAACTTTTGAGCTCTTTTTTGAATTTATATAAATTACTATGGTGTTTTAGCGAATCGGGAATAGAATTATAAAGATGAAAAATCGAATACAAAAAAATTCTCTGGAAAATAGCGGTCTTGTGTTGTGGACATGTGATTACATTTTTGTTTCTCAAATTTATGTTGTGTACGTCTGTCCTGAATGTTATTTTACGATATTAATAAGGCGGATTTCTGTATAATATAATTTTATGAAATAAACATAATGAATGAAATTTGAACCTATCTTTCATGTTAAACCAGTTCAGTTCCGCAAGCTTGTGGGACACATGTTCATACTTCCTAATTCCATATATATAACGAATACAAGAGTTTTGAACACGTTGTACTCTGGACCAGGTATCGTAGTCAAGACAAAGTCCATAGACCGGAAAACAATAATTGAATTGTGCTAAAACTAGAGACTCGCATAACATTTTCTTTATAGGTACATTGAGGTACATTTTGTGAGGATATAGTAATCGTAGTGCACCATAGGCTCTCTGAATATTTCGATTGATATGTTCTCTAAATCTTAAAGACTCATCTAAAATTAAACGAATATTTTTTGCATTACTTTCAAATCTAATTACTTCATTATTCAGATACTGTTTCAAGTTATTTTTAACTGATGCTACATGAGCATTGCTTCCAAATACTAGTGCTACTGATTTTTTTGGATTGAGCACAAGGGAATGCAGTTCGGCAACATTTGATATGGTTTCTAAGTCATTGTTCAACTTTCTAGCAGCGTTCTTCAAGTCAAAAACTTCAAGAGGGAGGTATAGTTGTATGTCATCAGCATACATGTGTATTTTACAATGTTCAACATGTTTATGAAATTGGCTAGTATAAAGTGTGGAAAAAAGTGGTCCCAGAACTGAGCCCTGAGGTACTCCCAAGATGACATTTCTAGCTGCAGATAATTGATTTCCCAATTTGACGCTTTGTCCACGATTGTTGAGATATGATTGACAAAGCTGCAGTGATTCCGTACAGACTCCACTTGTTTTCAAGATCTTTAGTAAGGTATCATGCCTAACCGTATCGAACGCTTTACTAAAGTCAAGCATTACCAATACTGTACAATTATTTTTATCAAGTGATCCAATAATATCATCAGTTACTTGTAGAAGAGCCGTCGTGCAACTATGTCCCTTTCAGAACCCCGACTGAATAGAGGGTAAGATTTTATTTTCATTGAGATGTTCAGATAGTTGACTGGCTAAAATTTTCTCAAACAATTTAGATAAGCCCATCAAGATGTTTATAGGCCTAAGGTCAGAAAACTGTGAGGGATTTTCGTTTTTCGGAATAGGGGTAACAATAGCAAATTTCCAAGTTTGGTTTCAGTAGAATGGCGGAAGGTCATCTTCGTTTCATTCAGGCTTGGAGTCCAGCTCCCTTACCCTTTTGGCTGATTTTTGATCTCGAGAAGGACCAATGGGTTCATAACTGAGGGGATGGCGGTATGAAGTCCTAAGACATCAGTGCCGTCCTTCACGGGATAGCCCTACCTGACTGGGGTGGGATGGATTAAAAAGTTATTTTTCCGTTAACGGGGAACATGAGGGCCTCATTAGACAGAGTGTCGGGGCCTTCTATTGTCACCTCACAAACCACAAGAGGAGACTAAATCATCTGTCGGTAACAAATAAGACAGATGGGTATCCGCGGCTAAGCTGAACAGTGGAGACGGGAGTGGGTTGACCAAATCAACAAGTTTCAAATAGATCTTAATGGGCGCCAGGTAAATTTGATCCTTCAGATACCCTAAGTAACTTACAATATCAATTACTTACCATTTAATATTGGAAATAAAAGATAAAGAGCCCCAACATGATTTATTCAGTAATCCTAGCTTACATGGATTAATCGACAACGCTTCTAAGACAACAATGCAATATTCAGACTACTACGCGATGTTCAAATGTCAATACAAGATCTCGGTGTAAATAACCACAAATTCAATCAGCCATAAATTAAGGTAATAACGACGCTTAAAAGAAACTACAATACGTCAAGTGAAACTACCACGAAAATTGAGTAGATGTGGGCGAAATCGTAAATACCCGTACTGTAAGGTAAGACGATCTCGGTTGCGTCGCGTGAGCTCAGGCGTAGGCGCATCGGTGTCAACAAACAATTGTAAAAGGAAGACAACACCTCAATTTGCGTTTTACAAATGAAACCAAACACGTTGCCAACTAGCGGTGAATTCAGCCAGAAAGGCAATCACTATATCAATCAGGTAACAATAAACAAAAGGGCGATCAATTATTTAAACAGGTAACAATAAACAAAAGGGCAAACAATTATTTAAATAACTCAATATTACACAAATATTCAAATAAATCAATTATAACTTGGGTCACCCGGTATATGGGGTTAGGCTACCCCGTAGTTCGACGAAGGCGGATCACCCTGTAGTACGGCGGAGATTGATAACGATGTAGCACCGCAAAGATAGATCATCCTGTAGCACCACCAAAATAGATCACCCTGTAGGGCACAACAAGATGGACCAGTAATGGATCACCAAATAGGACCCAAAAAAAAAACCCTACGAAAGGAAATTCTCAATCAGAATCAGATAAAACCAAAGTGAGATTCAACCCCATTCAATAGGGACTAGTTGACTAATCGATACCCCTGGTATATTTTCATTAAGAAAAGTAGAAAGATAACAAGGGTATATTTTTGGGGGCCCTGTATAACCATATAACCCGTAAAAAAATCAAAAAAATTGAATGAGTGTTGAAACCTCTCGTCACTTTGATTTAACGCACATGATGTGCGGGTTCCAAGTGAGCCTACGGTCTATCAGAAGGCCAAGGTACTTTACCCGCGCTTGCCAGTCAATCTCCTTTCCAGAGTATCTCACTTTTCTGGCCGGAGAAGATAGTAATCTTCCCATGGTTATCGCCTGAGTCTTGTCCGGGTTTACTCGGATCTTCCAATCAAGGTACCAGCGCTCGAGGTCGTCCAATGCACGTTGCATGTAGACGACGCCGAGTTCCCGACCCATATAAGATGAGAGTAGAGCCGTGTTGTCGGCGTACATGGATATCTTCACACGCTCGGATCTGGGTAGATCGCTGGTGTAGAGAGAATACAGCGTCGGAGAGAGCACTGCCCCCTGTGGCACTCCGGCGAGGATCTCTCTGTTATCAGACAGAGAGCACTCTACTCTGACCTGAAAAGTTCTGTCTTTCAGGAAAGACCCGATCCACCGGATCAGGCCCCAAGGTAGGTCGAACGCGTTTAATTTGTGCAGAAGGCCTTCGTGCCAGATTCGGTCGAAGGCCTTCGAGATGTCTAATAGCACTATGTGTACTTTTTTGTTCGCATTTAGCTCGCTTATGGTGTTTTCGACCAGCCTTAGAGCCTATAACTCAGTGGAGGGATCTTTCCTGAAGCCAAATTGTTCATCAGGCAGAACATTTCGGTCCTCAACTTCTTCGTTGAGCCTTTGTAGAACAACTCTTTCAGCCAGCTTAGCCGCCGACGAGAGTAGACTGATCGGGCGATAGTTCTGTGGAAACAGCGGATTCCGACCCTGTTTTGAGATCATGACGACGATCGCATGTTTCCACTTTCTGGGGAAGTGTCTGAGGGCCAACGAGCTGTTGATTAAATTCAAAAGGAATTCAACGCAGTTTTCCGGGAGCCTCTTCAACAACTTGTTGGTTATTGATTCGACCCCCGGAGCTTTCTTGGCCTTTGCTGCCTTGATGTAATGTTTCAGTTTTTCCACAGAAGCTGGACGTATGTCGTCGTCGTCGTCGTCATCTTCCCTGAGGAGTTGGTGAACCCGGTCTTCTAACAGCATCAGCAGGATGGAGCACCACCTTAGTACCAAGTCAATGTCCGGCAATACCTCGATACAACATTTCCCAATCGGTGAGGATCGATTGATAGCCAGAGCGATCACCTGATCCTTCATCATTAGATTTCTTTTTATGGGGATATCTAAAGAGCAATGTGTATAAAACTAAACCTTTATTTGAATGACTTGAAAGAATGAATAACACTTGCGATTAGGTCGGTCACGCCTGATATGTTAAATAATGTTAGAAGACAGTTTTATTTGAGATTAGGATGTTGTCAAGATGTTCGCTGTGATCATTTTGAACATCTACTTCGTTTTGCATTACATTTTAGTGTTTCAGTATATTTTATGGAATTTCGGTAAACACATGATTTTAATTGATTTTATCCTAGTTGTTGCAATAAACTTGAAAGCAATAACATATTTGAATAGAGAATGGAGGAGACCTTTCAAACAATATATCACAAACGTATACTTCCTACTTAAAAAATTTTGAGTTGTACCTGTCATTCGAAGGGGGTTGAGGGTAGGGGTAGCGTTTTTACGTTGAAGAATGTCAAATTATAATTTATATTTTGTTGGTCTTTATTGTTCGAAAAGCCGGGTACTTATCAACTACAAGGGATCTGGTGTATACCCCGTCCTGTAAAAGGCTCTCTGAGGTTCTTGGCCGATCAAAGTTTTTCTCTGACTATCAGGTGAATAGTTTATTCAAAAATAACAAAAATAAAAATTACTTGAAAACCGTGGGGAATCAAAAATCGTGTCATATGAAGTTTTTTATCAGGTGTAACCTCCTCTTCCACCCCTTTCAGTTTGAACCTTGACTTCTGGGACACCCTGTGTATGATTGGAACTATTGAACTAGCACTCATGAGAAGTGGACGAACCGCAGACACGTGTTTCTGCCTACTTAGCCTTCGTCAGTACAGTAGAGTCAAGTGTAAAGTCATTGAAAATCATTGAAAATAATTAACCTCATCAAGAATGTTAGCAGACAGATTACCACGCAAAACATATGTCTTAGAATTTTTGTCAACCGTACAAAAGAGGTGTCCAAGGCATACTGTGAAACGTTGGTTTTCATCAAAATATTCCTCAAGAAACTTATTCAAGTTGTTATTCGCATTGTAGCATTTGTACTTCAAAACCTGAGAGAGAGAGAGAGATAAAATAGCCTCTCCAAAATACCAGAGTGAATATTACTCGAGTTTCTTTCCCATCACCAAACCGTTATTTTAGCACCTCGACACGTGTTTCGATCACTAAGTGATCACTTTCAAGATGAATGTCAAACTGATCTTCCACTTGAAGATGATCACTTGGTGATCGAAACAAGTGTCGAGGTGTTAATATACCGGTTTGGTGCTGGGAAAAAAATTCCAGTAATATGCATTACTACACCAAACAGTGCATCACAAGAAAATAGCAAAGTCAAAATACAAAAATCAAAATTCATCATTTGTTTCATTCAACATGCATGCTCTACTAGTTTCAACTTTGCTATCAGTTTCACATGGATGTAATACACTGGTATGATGACTTTTCGGTTCAAAGGAACTTGGCATGCAAATAGAACTCGCTTATTCAGTTTTGTAAATGTAGTTTTTTACGTTATCAATTTTCACTCAAAACATTTCCAAACATAGCACCCACTATCATGGCAAGTTTCAACGGATGGCACAAAAATGATCGGACACATGATATTGAGAAGAAACTCTAGGGAATCAATGGGATCAGGTGCTGCCATTTTAGGATTGAAAGTGATTGGCGGAAAACTTTTGGAGAATGGAATGACAGGGGCTGTCATCGAAAAGGTTAAGAAAGGAAGTATTGCAGACATCGAAGGACAACTCAAACCTGGTTAGTATTAGGGGCTTCTATCTTACCGTTGTTACCATCAAAATTTATGGCAAACTGGTTCACGAGTGCCAAGAACGAAAATTATGATCCGGGTGTGATTTCATTCGAAATGGCATCTGGAAACTTTATGGAAGTTTCGAAGAATAGGCGGCAAAATTTGCAAGTGAAAAAATGTTTGATTCTTTTCGGATATATTCAAAATTATGTGAAATATCTGAAATATGAAAGGAACCTGAAAAAACAGAATATTTTGGAAAAAAAACTTGCTCCTGAAACTAAAAATGAAGTGTCGCTTCCACGCGCCTTTACTGACAAAGATACTCGAACAAAAACATCATTTTCAATCGAATAAATGTGAAAATATCTTTGTTTGAAAATTATCAATTTTGATTTTCCAAATTTTTATTGTTTTTCGAAACCATTACGAAAGTAAAAATATAAATGAAGCATTTAACAAAATAAAATTTCATTGTCAACAGCTATAAAATAATACTTCATTCAACTTTCAACTCCTGTTGTACATGTAATAATGAAAATAATTTCAATTGCTGAATATTGATATGAACTCTTTGTTCTCATTGTTGTGTTTGTTTTTCCAAAGAAAGAAAGAAAGCGAATGATTCAATGCAAAGAAATAACTATCAGACATAAACTGAAAGATTCCCGTATTTCTTGTATGAAGATGGATAAGATGATGGATACATACCTTTCCTTTCCAAAAACCATTCTTTCTTTACCCCTTTCAATTTAAACAAGATTCGAATGGCTGGGATTGAATGAAACAAACGATTGAATGATGTTATACATGACATCATGACATTATACGATGACATATTGTCATCGATGACATGAGTGGATTCAACCAATTCGTGATATAAAGTTATAATTTTATGAATAAATTGGGTGCTTCATCTTGTGATATTATCCAGAGGCAATAAGGCATGTGTCTCCTTTCGAAACATCATATGTCCTCCATTTTATTCTATGACACAAACCTCTCAGAATTGAAAGGAGTCTTTAGGGAGATAAAAAATAAACACACTTCAGGAATTGACGACATCTCCTTGAATATTTTCGAAAATCTACCAGACAATGCTTCATCAGTACTAGTTGACATAATAAATATCTCATATAAAGAAGGAGTTTTTCCAAATTTTCTCAAAACGTCTATTGTTATTCCTCTCCATAAAGGTGGAGATATTGGCATCTCTTCTAACTTCCGACCTATCTCTTTAATAACAACACTTGCAAAGATTATAGAAAAACTAGTCAAGAGAAGACTAGTTGATTTTCTCGAGAGAAACCAGATATTAAACAAATGTCAGTTTGGATTCCAGAGTAGAAAAAACACTCATGATGCCATTTTTTCATTATTGTACAGTCTATATAACAAATTAAATGATGGAGAGATTGCAGCTGCTGTGTTCTGTGACATATCGAAAGCGTTTGACTGTGTTAGTCATGATACACTGCTTCGGAAATTACAACAGTATGGTATAAGAGGTGTAAGTCTCAATTGGTTTGAATCTTATTTATCTGAGCGTAGTCAAATTGTTAAAACGACTAATTATTCTGAGGAAGGAAAAATAAACTGTGGAGTTCCACAAGGCTCAGTCCTAGGTCCACTATTATTTCTTTTGTATATAAATGATCTGACATCTATTGATATTAAAGGAGAGTTCACACTATTCGCTGACGACACTACAATTTTATGGCATGATCAAAATCCCTCTGAACTTGAAACAGTAATAAATCATGATATTAGCAATATAAAAAGATGGTGTGACGCAAATCTTCTCAGTTTTAATATCTCTAAAAACGAAGGTACTTTGCTTCAACTGTTCCATCAGCAATTTACAAATTGACAACATCTTTGTTGAGAATAAACCATCAACCAAATTTCTGGGACTATCCATTGACACTGATTTGAAATTTGAAGACGTCAAGAGTATCAAATCAAAGTCATCCTCAGGGTCTTATGCTGTGAGGCTGACATCTTATGAGTTGGGATTTGCTGCTGCCAAAGTAACATATCACTCTCTCATAGAATCTCATCTACGATATGGAATTCCTTTCTGGGGTGCTTGTACTCTGACAACACTGCAATCAATTTTAGTTATACAGAAAAAAGCTGTACGTTTTCTGTGTAAAGCAAAACCACGAGATTTTTGCAGACCACTGTTCAAGGAAAAGAAAATCCTCACTGTAATATCTATTTTTATTATTGAAACTATATGTCTCATAGCAAAACATCAAAATCGATTTTCAATTAACACAAACGTCACTCGACAAAAAAACGACTTCAATTTGCCCATTCCGAAATATTCCCTCATTAAAGACTCTTTCATTTATAATGGTTTGAAAATATTCAATCACCTACCATCAAATCTGAAATTTGCATGCAATAACGTAAACTTTAGGGAAGTTTTGAAGGATTTTTTTTTGAGAGACTATTATAATTTATCAGAGTACACTATCAAGATACTTTTTGATTCGACTTGTGGCTGACTCTTTTTATGTAATTAATATTGAAAACTTTCCAAATAAACTCTTATTGGCTATATTCGTGCAAGTGATGTATTTGTTATTTTTTTCTTTGTACATATGTTCAATAACTACCTGAAATTTTATTCAACAACTACCTGCCAATGTATATTATTTTATAGTGTTTAGTTTTCGAGTAATTATAACTTGACAAGTAGCGATAGCTACTATGTGTGAATTTGTTTCTCAAATTATTTCAACAATGCTTTGTCAATAAGATGTTAATCTTCAGACACTAAAGCATATTTTGACTTTGACTTGACTTGGACTTTGAGAATGATAGTGTTTCATGTAAGCGAAATTTCACTTATTTCATATACTATATATATTTTTTTTAATTTAAAGAAAGTTGCATCAACCCCCAGGGTTATTAGCGACGGCATAATACAAATGATTAAATCAGTATATGATATTTGAAAAATTAATTCATATAATGTTGAAAAATGAGTATATCTTGGAGGAAAGCTATCGATTGTTCAGTATCACAATTTTCACCAAGTATGTCTTTCATTGTTTGTGGGATATGATGAGTAAATCTGTCGATGTGATATAGCACGCATTTTATCAGAATGTGTTTAACACTCAGGTCTGTCCCACACACTTCACATCTTGGTTTGTCACCACCTGCTATGAGGTATTCATGTGTTAGGCGGGTATGTCCCAGTCGCAAATGAGTCAGGATAACTTGATGTCTTCTGTTTTTGGGGATATTTTTCCATGGGAGTACTGATGTTTTTACTTCTGCTAGCTCTGAGGTGGAATTGTACCACTGATGTTGCCAATTGTTGATGATTTCTTGTTTGTAGAAAGATTTCAGGTCAATGTGATTAATTTTGGGTTCACTATAATTCAATGGATTTGAGATGGCTGCTTTCGCCAGTTTATCTGCTCTTTCATTGCCTGGGATGCCCACATGAGATGGGACCCACATGAATCTGATTCCTGCTTGCTTTTGTTTGTGTACATAAAGCTCTTGTTTGATGGAAAGTATAATGGGATTTTGGGTGTTTGATAGATTTATTGCCAGAAGAGCACTCTAGTCTAATCAACAAGTTCAAAAACATGAAAAATAGAGATGAAGGTCCTAAAAATATGAGCGATAGCTCATTCGATTCGGAATCACCTCTAGAAAAATGTTTTTGAAGAATTTTGGTGCAGGTAAGAAATTGCAATTGTTATTAACGAAATAAGATTTAAAAAAATGGTATTTAGTTTTTCATTAATAACTCGAAAAATATAAATATTCAAGCAATTTTGAAAAAAGCTTGTTAAAGAGGAGGAAATTTCCGATAAAAAAATCCCGCTTCCGGAAACTCTATCTCCATTATTTATAATTTTAATTTGACGTTGAAAATAGGGTTCCGCGCGGCTGATACGGCATGCGCGCGCTGCCGCTAGAGAGAGTTTATCAAAAGAAATAATTTTTTTTTCTCAACACTTGAGTGAATCGAGTCCCGTAGAAAAAAAGTATATTCAATTGTTCAGTAACAAATTTTTTCCCAATTTCCGTTGGCATTAATAATGGAATAAAAGGTATGAATAATTGGCCTATGAATTTTAAACTTCGTGGAGCCCTTTTGATATATATTTATACTTCATACGGTCCTGCGATGAAAGTTCATAAAAATTTAATAATGTGTTAATTATGATTTTTTATAACTATTGCTATGTCTGTTTTCACATTGAACAATGGCAGTTATTAACATAGGATATGAACTTTTTACGTGATTTGTTTATTAAATTGTTTCAAACAAATGGAGAAATTCAATATTTTCGACAATTTTTTTTTGCTTTTTTGTTGTCTAGAGATAATTATGATTTAAAAAAATATTTTCCCTAATTTCAATTTTTAATTGTTCAAATTGATTTTTTCATATTACGATTGTTCAAATATAATTAGTTAAGAAATAATTTTGCATTTCCTCCTCTTTAACGAGCTTTTTTCAAAATTGATATTTTTGAATCATTAACAAAAAACTAAATACCATTTTTTTAAATCTTATTTTGTTAATAACAATTGCAATTTTCTACCTGCACCAAAATCCTTCAAAAATTTTTTTCCAGAGGTGATTCCGAATCGAATGAGCTATCGCTTATATTTTTAGGGCCTTTATCTCTATTTTTCATGTTTTTGAACTTGTTGATTAGACTTCTCATGGAATCTGTTATAATGAGGCATTTCCCAATTTTTTAAATATTTATGTACTTCAAGACTCTCCATATAGCGTATGTTTCTCCAGTGAATACCGTACTCTCTCTTGATAGTTTGAACGAAGCTTGAAAACCTGCGATAGTGAAAGCTGATTCGACTCCGTCTATAGTTTTGGATGCATCAGCGTAAAGGAAGTTGAATTCTGCATATTGTTCCAGAAGACGATGAAATTCTGCATTGATTATTCCGTGGTTCGTCTGACTTTCATCATATCGTGAGAGTATATGGTCACCTATGATTTTGGGGATCCTCCAGGGTGGAAGGGTTAGAAATGAAATGAATGGAAATGAAATGAAATGAATGTTTTTGGTCTCTGGAGACAATTTGAAATCTATCTGCAATTACGTTATGAATGGCATCTGATTCAATTCCATAAAGAATGTTTGGAGTTCAAACTGAATAGGAAAAAATGTTTGTTGTTCAATTCAGTCTCCATATAAAAGTAGTTGTTTCTGAAGTATTTTTCCTTTCGTGTAATTCGAGGGGACTTTTTCCAGTTTGTGTCTAAAAATTACTTCTTTGCATGAACTACACATATGTTGTTGGATCACGTTAGCTTTGCTTTTGTGCTCTAGTTCAAAAAAATGCATAGTTGATTAGGAAATTGCGGTAAACATTTTTCAATCGACGAATTATTGTTTCTATTCATATGTCTAGATGGTGTCCATTTTTTCCCAATATTTATGTTCAATCAGTTGAAACAACTATTTTTGTTCGAATGCCTAGTTCAGTCAACGTATGTAGAAGCACCACTATTCATTTTAGGCATAACTTTCACTTCAAAATTGAAATTATAAATATTGTCGGTACAGTTCCTGAAAGTGGAACTTTTTTTAGTAAATTGGCTGCTCTTTAAGGATCATTATTTTCAGTTTCGGATGTTTCAAATAGTTTTACAAATTTTGGTAAGACATCAAACCACTTCTTTAGTCAATTGTTTAGTCAATTTTTGCCAGACGTTCTCCAAAATTTTCATAAAGTTTTCAGTTTTCCCCAAGCGGGAATTTCGAGATTTACTAAAGTGCGGCAGATTAATATACAGGGGGATACATTGTACCCAATTAAGTACCTCTACCAAATATGAGCCCCATATATAAGGCCGCCTGTGGGGAATAAAGAATCAGATTAGTAAAAAAAAATTGATCATCAGAAATACTCGAGCGCGTCAGATTAGGGTAGGGTGAGTTAATTACCTGCTAAAAAGTTTATGTTCCAGTAATCTGACGATTTGAGAGTGACGTAAAGAAAGGGAAGGGCAGCAAAGTTATAAAAAAATAACGTCATTTCGACATTCTCGATAAAGTTCAATGCGTGCAGCTGTGTAATACCTATATTTCCCTCTCCGAGTTCCTATTTCTCTATTCTCTATAAACTTTTTCTCTATCTATTACTCTCTCACTCCGTCCGCACTCTGAATTCTGTTGCCATGACGCCATCACAGCTGATCACAGAGACTCGTTCGTGATGAAGATGAAGATGATGAATAATTAATCAATTAATTGATGGATGAAGCCGTTACTACGTGGTAGGAAATCATAATGAAGAAAAGAGATAAAACTTTTTATGTTTTTTACCACTTTTATTTGTAACTGACGTAACTGTAGTTTCGTCCTATAAGGACATTTTCAAACTTATACAATATAAAAGTTTGAGAATGTCCTTATAGGACGAAACTGCAGTAACGTTAGTTACAAATAAAAGTGAGCTATTTCTTGAGCTTTCCAATTAATTAAGTACAATGAATTGAAGAAAAAATTAAAAAAATATTGTTTTCGTCAGATTAAGCGAATCCCTCTAGATAATCGTCAGATTATGAGACAGCACGTCTAAAACATGAAGATGAACATTACATATCTTAATCTGACGCGCTTGAGTACTTCAAAATGGCGAATTTTTTTTGCACATTATAATAATGGCTGCGAGTTTACGTCAGATCGAAATCGTCAGATAATTGAATGAGAGCTTTTTTTTGTTGCACATAACACCCGTTTAATTCCAAAATGCAAAAAATCAAGCGGATTTTTCGTAAAAATGAAAGAGAATCCACAACCAAGTATTTTTTGTACTGTTAACAATAATGAACATTCTATAATTAACGTGAGATTTTTCTTCGGCATTGCCGTTACCATGACAACTATAAACATTCTTGGTAGGTAATTCATTTTCTGGTAGGTACTGTATTAGGCGAAATTAAAAAATGAGAGTAATAAAAAAATCATAAACGTTATTTGTTGAAGAACCCTGTTGTTGAAGAACCATAAAGTATTCTTAGTATCCCCAATACCTTTTTTTACATTTACTAAGATTCTAAATGTAACATTATAGTGAAATTTACAGCAATATGGATTATCCGTCGTCGATATTACTTGAGTACCATATGAATTTTCAGATAATCATATTTCCTAATCTGTCATCAGTTTTGAATCGTTATTTTCCTATCGAATACTTTTCATGTCCAAATTATTATATCTCTGGAATTTTTTCTCATACACGACTGTTTTATGAAAATCTTCCTTCGTCTTCGAGTCTAAAAAATTTCAAAATATTTCTGGTTTCAAAAAAATTTCAAGAAATAATTGAGACAATGGTGTAGTCACAGGTGAAAATCAATTCATTTTTTCAACTCTTGTGATTTGAATTTATTTACAAAACTTGTTAACCATTAGGGTTGTAAACACGCAAACATTATTCAGAACTCTAATATTTTCAGGCCTCCATTGTTTTGAATATTCTACAGGAATCCGATAACATTTTCCCAGAAATTTTGTTTTTTAATTCTGCTTGATATGAAAGCTTTGACCAACACATCGGATGAGGGTTCACCGAATGATATCAGGTTGTTTAAAAAGTTTTGTCGTTTTAATGTCATGTGTTTTCCCAGCTCCATATCTCAATAGATATATTTATTCTACTGTGTCGTGGTATAAACTGGTCGATAAGGAATTTGTACTCTATACATTGGGTCACAAGATCCTTTTTTTGGAACTTCCGTCCAAGGACACCGAAAATTATGATCCAGGGCTGATACGATTCGAAATGACCTCTAGCAACTTTTTGAAAGGTTTTAAAAGGGGCTCGAAAAAATTGTAAAAGATCGTGAGGCTGCTACGGATAGTGTTACCAGATCTGAAGCAGGTTCTGATGTTGTACTTGGAACCAATTCTTCTTATCCTCTCCGATAATCCTCTGGTATAGGAAAGTGCAAGCACTGGTTGTGACTGCTTCTCTTCCTTGGGAGGCTCCTGCTGTCTTTTAGCCAAGGTATTTTTCTACCATCGCTTTGGAGTAGCCATTCCGTTTTATATAGTAGACAATGGAAGTCCGAACTAGTGAAATTCATCACGAAACATTGTCAATCACCTTCAAACAATCATTAAATATCATTTTTGAGAAAAAAAAGCACATACCTTCTAGACACTTGAATAAACGAAAATCCATGGAAAAAAATTTCCCGTGATTATTTTATTGGATATACTTCAGTTGGTTAACTAATTTTTACAAGTTTTGAATTTACATAAAAACCCTGATCATTTTTAAACTAAAAACCTCAAATTTTTTTCACTTCTTGGAGCTTTTCTTGAAAGCCTTCAAAATAGATTCTCGTTGGAAAAATTGAAAAATTTTGATTTTCCACTTTGTTATTAATAATCAAAGACGTTAAAAAGTGAAAAATTCAATAAAAGCAATGAACAATTTTTTTTTTCAAATATTCAAATTCATTTGAATTTTCATTATTTAAAGTTATATATAATTTTTAGCTTCATTTGTTTGAACAATTGTTATAAACAAATGTTTTGTTTACAAGATATTTGGATTTTTTTTGGGAGGATTTTTATTAGTGATGGATATTATGATTTTTAATAGTTTCTCTAGAAAAAAATGTATTGCTTAAAAACGCCATTTTTGATTAACAATTTTTTTGCCACTTAATATGAATATTAAGGATCGATTTCTTTCGAATCATAATTTCCATTTCTCCTTGACATTCTGAAGGAAAACTTCTTCAATTCATATTTTCTTCATTTATTTATTAACAATTTGTTTCAAACGCATTAATTTCATGATATATATTTTTTAAATACTACCAAGAAAAACAAAAGCAAACATGTGTCACTTTTTGTGTAAAAAAAGAAAAACATTAAAACATTTGTTAGGAATCACATGTTAAAAGGTAAGACCTTGTTAGTTCTCAGCTCGCAGAAGTTTCACAATTTCTGAGAGTTGTCGTTCGTATGGGGACGACAGCTGATTAACGGAAAAACAGATTTTAAAACAGATTTGTAAAAAATAGAGATTTTTTTTTCAAAAAAAGTGACACAATGTGGTTTTTTTGTAGTACAAAAAAAATATATCGTGAAAATTTATTTGCTTGAAACAAATTGTTCAATAAATACCTAAATAAAGAAAATATGATTAAAAAAAGAGTTTTCTTCAGAATATCAAAGAGGAATAGAAATTATGATTGAACAAAATCGTTCTTCAATATTCATATTCAGTAACAAAAAAAATTGTTGATCAATAAATGCGTTTTTGGGCAATACAATTTTTTTAAAGAAACGATTTAAAAAAAATCATAATATTTAGCACTGATAAAAATCCCCCCAAAAAATTTCAAAATAATTATAAACAATCCATTTGTTCATAACAATTTTTCAAACAAATAGAGCTAAAATTTATGAAAAAACATTTTTATGTGACTTCAAAAAATACGTATAAATTTGAATATTGAAAAAAACATTTTTTCCATTGCTCCAATTGAATTTTTCACTTTTTAACGTCTTTGATTATTAATAACAAAGTGGAAAATTGTTTTTTTATAATTTTTCCAAAAGGAAAGTTTTTTGAAGGCTTTCAAGAAAAACTCTAAGAAGTGAACAAAATCTGAGGTTTTCAGTTTAAAAATTATCGGGGTGTTATGTAACGAAGAGGCTGATTCACTAACACGAGAAGGAGCACGATGCTCCCCCATTGGCCCAGAGCCCTTTTGTGGTACAGCAAAAGCGCTGCGAAAAACTTGTAACAGCATCTGGAAGGAAAAACAATCTCAAAAATGGTGGAATAAGGCGCCGGGTATGAGACAGGCCAAAGAGTTCATTAAAGAGCCATCCCAAAAATTCACGGAGTACCTACTAAGTCTGAATAGGCGGTCATCTAGAGTTCTAGTCGGGCTATTGACGGGACACTGTAAACTCAACAGACACATGAACAACATCGGACTGGCAGACACAGCCCTATGCAGGCGTTGCCAAGAGGATGAGGAAACCTCCGTACACATACTATGCTATTGCGAAGGTCTGTCAAGGATAAGGTTTGCAACATTAGGGGAGGAAAAACCACAACCCTCTCAATATATGGGGAACTTGAAGTCTGGCCTATGGAGTCTAGTTACAAGGACGGGCCTAGACGAGGAACTCTAGCATACATGAGGGCACACACAATAGACCTGCGAAGGTCGCAGTGTAGTGGCTGTTCAGCACAGAAGCCCCATATTGATCTGATCTAATCTAACTTTGAAACTTGTGAAAATCTGTTTCTGTTTTCAAAATCAGCTGTCGTCCCCATACGAACGACAACTCTCAGAAATGGAGAAACTTGTGTGAGCTAAGGACTAACGAGGTCTTACCTTTCAACGTGTGATTCCTAACACGGTTGCAGAATTATTCCAGCTTCAACCAGATAAATTCTCTCGAGAAAAATATCTAGTCGAGGCGGGAATCGAACCAACGGTCTTCCGATCGTGAGTCGGGCACACTACCACCGCGGCCAATTCTACAACAAAGTATTAATCAAAGTATATCTAATAAAATAATCACAGAAAGATTTTGTTTCAATGGATTTTCATTTATTCATGTGTCTAGAAGGTATGGGATTTTTTTTGTCAATAATGATATTTAATACCTTGAAATAATTTTTATTGTTCAAAGGTCAGCGCGTGCGGGACGTACATTGCCCGCTTTTAGCGCTATAGTCGCCTCTAAATTAAAATTAGGAATATTGGTGATAGAGTTTCGGGAGGTGGGACTTTTTTTCAGGAAATGTCCACTTCTTCAAGGATCTTTTTATATAATATAAATTGATTTGATAACCCAGAAAAAATCAAAAAGATTAACCGAAAATAACAATTTTATTAAACAAAAAATTGAAATTACAAAGAAATAGCCTACAACAACAACCAAACAAATAAAAATTGATAACTGGTGATAACTGGTTATCACCCGAAGACGAACAATCGAAACGTTGTGACATAATTTGGTTCGAAATGTTTTAATTTTTTAGTTTTTCATTTTTTGTTAATAATATTTTTAATTTTTCAATTTTTTTTCAGCTTTTATCAATATTTCAATCTGTACTCTTTCAAACTCAGTTCTTTTTCTTCAATAGTCAACATTTGTCGATGTCTGAGGTACAATAGCCATGCGTTATTTAAGGATATATCTATCATTGGAGCAAATATAGACAGATGTCAATGGCGAGTTTTCATTCGAATGCGATAGAGGGAGCTCGAAAGCACGGTCTACTAGTGTCTTGATGATTCCTCTCTTAGTCGATTGTTGGTAGTTGGATTCCTAGTTCAGATACTGTCCCCTCTGAGTGGGTTTTTGGATATACAGATGTTTCCCATTTAGTATCGGTCCTCTTCACCAATACGTCTGAGAATGGCAATTTGTTGTGAATTTCCTACTCTATTGTGAAAGTGATGGAAGGACTTACGGTCTTGATGTGCATTCCCATGGTTCCATATTATGAAGGTGTCATCCACGTATCTCAACGAGACTCGTGGCTTCTTGTGGGCTTCTTCAATGACCAGAGTTTCAAACCACTCCATATATGTGTTGACTATAACCGGTAAAATGGCAATCCTATTGGCAGACCCTCATCTTGCGTAAAGAATTCGTCCTTCAGTTGGAAGTAACAGTTTCGTACACATCATTCTATTAATTCCATGATTACTTGTATCGGTAAGTTTGTTCTATCTTTCTGACAGCTTTCTATGTATGATTTGAAGGGCTTCTTCAACAGGAACGTTAGTGTAGAGGCTTTCCAAACTGAACTTTCGAAACTGATCAGTTGATCCTGCTCTTTGATTTGCATTTACCGAATACTCTGCGAGTGTGCGGAGAATCATGCATCGGTGTAACTAAGAGGCCATTGAAAGTTCGCATTGCCAAGCTCAAGAAACACTCACATCGAGGAGAAATCGGCAATAGCAGACCATGTTTGGACTCATCAGCATAACATCAATTGGTCTCAAGTTGAAATCATCCACAAGGAGGAACACTTGTTTAGGGGAAAATTCAAAGAAGACGCACATATGTTGTCCAACAATGCATTTAGTCAAGCAAGCGTAGAGATACGCAACATATGGAAACCCATAATCAAGCTGAACACAACCAACTCCCGCCATACGGTCAGTTCCCGCTAAAACCGATGAAGCAGAGAGAGGGAAGACGGGCTTGATGAAAGCACTTGAATGACCTATAAATAGTCATTTCCCGGAGGAATAAGTCCAGTTATCACCCGAAGATGATTGAGGATACTTACAATTGAAAGTAATTTGGCTTGAAGTCTTTTAAATTTTTTGTAGATCTTTTCAGAGCTTTCAAATCAATTTACGTACAGCCCATCTCGTCTTGTGTTTGTAAATCTTTTGCTGGAAAAATTCTCACTTGTTTACTTTGCGGTAAATGTTCAAGAAATACCGAAAACTTATGTGAATTTCTGGAACTTCATCTAGCTTTTCCTAATATGACTAATAACCAGTCCGTGCAAAGCTTATTGTTAAATCATCTGGAAATGGAATTTTTAACAAGTGATGATCGACTGTATTGTCCAACATGCGCCAAACTAACTGACTGTTATAAGGAAACAAGTATAGCACCAGTCAATCTAATGATAACACTGATGATTTTCAAACAAGACTCAACCTCTAACGGAAGCAAGAAACTCTTTGGAAGGTTCGAAATAGATGAACATTTCAACCTAGCAGACCACTATTATAATATTCATGCAGTCATTGTTCACTGTGGTTCTGGCGTTGAATTTGGTCATTAATTCGCCTTGGTCAAAGAAGAAACGGACTGGTTTAAGTTTGACGATAGTCGTGTCACGAAGTGTTCTGGCGATACATTGGAGCCTCTTGAGACACCCTACATTTTGTTTTATAAGAGAGAGGACATTGTTAGATCAAGATCTTCCGATGATGTGGTGCTGCAGGTTTTTCCGGGTTTTCCTGCAGCTGAAAAAGCAAATTCGCCACTGGAATCAATGAAGTCGCCCCGGAGCGCCAATTAATTTTTATTTTTGTTTTTATTTTATTTTTATCGTTGTTTTAATAAAAAACTTTTGAATTTATATTATATTGAATAATAGAAGTTCGAACTAATGAAATGAACCACAAACGTTGTCAACCACGTTCAAACAAAAGTTAGAGAGTGGTTGGTGAGTGGTCTGATTCGGAGAAAAAACTCCCGTGTATATATTTAGTGGAAATAAAACAAAAAGGGGACAATTTCATTAAGTAATAACGATTTTTAACTGAACGAATTTCAAACATTTTGGTTGTGATGTTATAATAGAGTCATGAATATGTGATTCTTTGAATCATCTAGTGTAGCATTTCTCATTCGATTATTTACGCGAGAGTGTTATTTTTTGGGCGGTACCTGGAACATTCATGTTTCGATGTATTACAGGTGATGAAGTAATAGAATGGAACGGAAGATCGCTTCAAGGAAAAACGTATCAAGAGGTTTCGGATATAATAGCAGAAAGCAGGCAAGAAGCAAATGTCGAACTCATTGTTTCAAGGAGTATGGGGAGCAGGAGGGTGGCACAAGCGAATTGGAGGCAATCCGTGGGTCAAAGAGGTACGCTCAACTCACCGATACCTCGAATGATCGAAATCATTGGAAAGTGTACTGAAAACTGTTCTCACTTCCAGTGATTTCGAAAATCGAAGTACGAGCACCAAACACACTGTTATAATTATCACAAATTCTTTCACCGACACACTACACTACCAATTTTTCCACGTTCTTCTTCTGTATTTCACGATGTTCTTGTTTTTTCCTTGTTGGCTTGAGAACGTAGTGATTTTTTTTTAATGGGAGCAACAACTGTGTGTGTTTTGAACTCGTAACTACAATTAGCTGTATTGCTGTTTTACACATGCTATTCTACTGTTATTTATGTATTTTGTCTGAAAATTTTGCTACTGAGAGAAACGTTTGACGATGAAGTTGTTATAAAATGTAAACTATTGATATTCTGACTCGTTACTTGATGAACCTTAATAGCATTCTGAAGAAAGGTTAGTTGGGTAACAGGATCAATTTTTTCTTAAAAAAATAATTGTGTTCTTGCCGACTTCTCGAATTTGATTAAATTAACTTCTTCAGGGCTCGAAAAGTAGTTTCTTCGTGTTGATAATATCACTGTTTTAAAAACCATTAGACATTTTAGATACCTACTAAAAATAAACAGAAAACATTGCAACAGACAAACACCCGTGATGTTATCAAGATGAAGAAACTACGTTTCGAGCCCTGAAGAAGAATTCAATCAAATTCGAAACGTCTGCAAGAAAACAGTTGTTTTATAAAGGAAAAATTGATCCTGTTACCCAACTAACCTGTCTTCAGAAAAATTATTGTATCACTAAACTATTTAATCAATAGCATTATCTATGATAACACTTATAGATTCTGAAGAAATAAACTTTAAACGTTCAAGCCAGTGACGCAGTAGGTTGAATGGACTGACGCCTATCAGAAAACAACTACTCCTCTGGCTAATACCACGAAGGGCGTTGGATTATATCCGACAAGCGTCAGTGCAGGAATATTCACATAGCCCACTGACTAATAATGAAGTTTTTCTTCCTTATTCAGAGAAATCGGGCAAATTTTGGATATGTCGTTGATTAGTACCTCGTCCACTAGAGGCAGTGATATTTTGTTGTTCGCTCCAACTTAGGAAGAGGAATGAAATACTCTGAAAGAATTCCGATTTTCAATTATGGAATATCATTGACTTTAGGTCGATGATGGCCACTATCTTGCACTGATGAGTGGTTAATTAACCCGAAACCGGTCTGAAAGTGTGCCTGTTTCAAAATTGAAGGTCGACTCTTTCAGTTATATTGCCGATTGCATATGCAGGACATTTTCTGTAAAGATTCCTGCACTGACGCCTGTCGGATATAATCCAACGCCCTTCATGATATTAGCCAGGGAAGTAGTTGTTTTCTGATTGGCGTCAGTTCATTCAACCTACTGTGTAGGTATATTCGAGAGTGGCTTGAACGTTTAAAGTTAATTTCTTTGGATTTGTTGACTGCGAGTCTTCAAGCATAGTCCACTGACTAATAAGACAACTTATAGAATGTTCACAATAAATTTTATGGGAGAGGCATTTCGCAACGTGGTAACTTCAACAATCAAACTGCTATATCAAACTATTCTACAATGTCTTATATACAGGGTGTCCCTGGACTTCATCTTTTCCTCTCGGGAATGTATAGATGGGGTCAAAATATCACCAGTACTTCATATAACTTTTTTTCCTAAAATCCTTCGTTACCAAGTAACGAGCCCTCGAAGTTACAAAATGAAAAATGCTTTTCTTTGATAACTTTTCAAGTGAATATTCAAAATCATCCAAATTTTGGTAATTGACTAAACAAATGAATTCCTTCGATGAGCTTT
>NW_019289691.1:154314-182237 GCF_000500325.1 Leptinotarsa decemlineata
GGAATTCATTTGTTTAGTCAATTACCAAAATTTGGATGATTTTGAATATTCACTTGAAAAGTTATCAAAGAAAAACATTTTTCATTTTGTAACTTCGAGGGCCCGTAACTTGGTTACGAAGACTTTTAGGAAAAAAAGTTATATGAAGTACTGGTGATATTTTGACCCCATCTATACATTCCCGAGAGGAAAAGAGGAAGTCCAGGGACACCCTGTATAACAGTAGATAGTGACAGATAAATAATTGAATCTGGTTTAACGGATAAATTTTGAAAAAATAATCACAATACAATATTACTTCTAGAAAAACAGGTCAAATATTGTCATTTTATGTCAAAACCTAAGTGTTAAGCATATAACAAATAAGATGGGTAACACTTCGGGTAGACATATAGAGAATAATAAATCAAAAATGGATAAAGATAACAAATCAGGTTTGACAAACCAATGATTTCAATGTGGACTACAACAAGAAGTTGATAATTACCAAATTTCAAACTCGTTTTTATAAAACGTCCATAATCAACATTATTGTTGATACATTGTATTGATTGTGCTTTCAAAATCTATCTGTTTTGTCAGAATCAATCATCTATTTTTTGGGAAATGAAGTTTTTGGCTTTCTACTACTCCATCTTGATACAAAAAATGTGGGAATCATCCAAAGAAAGGAAGAAAGCAATCAATTTTGAAAGAAGTAACTCTAAGCATAGATGTGTAGATCATGCAAAGAAGTAACTTTCAGATGGAGTAGTGGGAAGCCAAAAACTTTCCCAAAATTTAGTCACTCTTAAAAATATAACCCTTTAAATTTGAACAATCATTCATGCTATCATTTCACCTGTTTTTTTATAAATAATATTGTATTGTACCTTACTGTTTTTTTGAAAATCTACCAGATTTATTCATTCATCTAATAAGTTTCGTCATTACCTACTGTTATACAAAATACTTCGTAGAATAATTTGATACACCAGTCTACTGTGTAGCAAAACGCCTCTTGAATAGAATTCATTGTGAATATTCAATAATTATCATTATTGATACTATGAATATATTTTGAGAGATTTTTTTAATGTTCCATAACTGGATATTAAATGTTTGTTCTGGTTTTAACATCCGAAACTGTTCAGAAACAGAGCAAGACATGATGCTTACAAGCAAAAAATCTCAAACAGTCCGAAATAGTCGGACACTTGTTTGAACCAGAACGCTTTTGAGGAGACCACTGTGCCACCTATCGTATATATGAAGAGATGAAGACGAGAAAATACTATTGATCATGTGCATTTTATTATGTAGCGTATCCTTATAGTCAGTTTAAATGTTATCTAACCTCAATTATCAATTATTCAAGTCAAATAAATAAAAAAAACATCCTAGCAAATAGCCCAAACAAATTTCCACATGAATATGAGCAACGGGAACAGTTTTCAACAGTTCAGCCTCGAGAGTAAGAACGATTCGGGACGGTAGAAAACAGTTTAGGATCATTTCGCAGTCGAAACCAGAACAGAGGATTCATCAGTCCGAAATTATCCTCAATAAACCAGAACGCTCTATATCAACTGTGCATGATCCTAACGTCCTAGTACCTGAATTTCGTAGAACTAGAACAAACCTTAAAACAACTGTCCATGAGAAGGTGAAGGCTTATATTTTTCGTGAGTTTACAAACCATTTTTGAAAATATAATAATATAATATAACGTCCTTATAGTTGAACGGATCAAGTTATATTTCCTTACTTGAAATACTATGTAAACCTAATCGTAATTTGGTGATATGTTGGTGAAGAAGAGAGAAATAAGGTTATCTGCCTCAGTTTTTTCGATTAAAATCCCAAATACATTATTTGCGAATCCATGGAAAGTAATCTAACTCGTCTGAGACCCAGAGATCAAGTTTTACTGCCTATTGTCTAAACCGTGTTAAGAATCGCACGTTATAAAGTCGCACAAGTTTCAACTTTCAAGGGTTGTCGTTCATAAGGGGCGACAGCTGGTTTTTTCTCAGTTCAAATATGCTCATGAACAGATCAACTATGAAGGAGGGCAGTGGATTTCCCATTGCCGTACCCTTGTACAGTCTGTAGAAACAGTAATTTAACTACAGATTTGGGTTAGTTGTATACAGTGTGTAAAAGCCAAATGAAATAAATTAATTATTTTGGTTAAGGTACACATTTTAACAAAATCCCGACACACGCTGAATTTAAATTATAATTTGAGGTACTTCAACGAAAAAATGCTACCTCTGCCTTCAACCCCCGTCTAATGACAGGTACAACCCCCAATTTTGTGAATGGGAAGTATAGGCTTGGGATATATCGTTTGAAAGGTATTTTCATTCTCTATTCGAAAATGTTATCGCAACAAATGTTTATTGCAACAATTAAAATAAAATAAATTAAAATCATATGGTCAACGAAATTCGATAAAATACATTCAAAACTTATTGCAATATACTCAAAACTTATTTCATGTTGAAGTAGTGATATATAAGAAAGTGAGCGAAAACCATAACAATGTTGTTTTTAGATGGTATCCTTTGACAAACTGTGAATAATTTCCCTGGCAACGTTAGTTTGAAATGCTTTGTCAACTTGTTTTGTCAGTATTTTAATTTGAGTTTAAAGTTCGTTAACTTCAAGTCTGACAAATGATTAAATTAACTGAAATGCATAAAATAACAGTTTTCCAAATGATTGTTTACGGAGATAAAACCCTTACACAACATGAAGTAGCTCGCCTATTTCATGAAAAATTTACTAGTTGACCACCCATATCTCAAGGAACAATAAGCAAAATAGAGAAGCAGTTTCGCGAGTTTGGTCATGTGGGGTAGATAACAAAACAGCTGCCAATGCAATGAGTGATGAACTCAAATCAAATGTGATGCTTGAGTTTGAGGAAAACCCACATATATCGAGTAGACAGGCATCCACTACATTCAATGTCAGCCATACATCGATAGGTAACATATTAAAAGAAAATTAAATACATCCCTATAAAATGATATCTACTCAGGAGCTCAAAGAAAACGATTTTGATAAAAGAACTTATTTTTGTGAGCAAATAATGGACTTATTGGATAACAAGATCATTCAATTAGAAGACGTTAACGCAATACACTCAAAAGGTTAATTTTTGGACAGGGATTATAGGAAACCATATCATTGGTCCCTTTTTCATCGAGGGCAACTTGAAAGGCGATAATTATTTGGCACTACTTCAAAGAGCAAATTTATATCCTGATCCATGAAACCCTCAAGTTCCAGTGAATACGAAATGGTTTCAGCAGGATGAAGTACCACCCATTACCAAGTTAATGTCCGGCAATACCAAGATACAACATTTCCCAATCGGTGGATAGGGAGGCGAGGTTCGATCGAATGGCCAACGCGATCACCTGATCTTTCATCATTGAATTTTTTTATGGAGATATGTAAAGAGCAATGTATACAAAACTGTACCTTCAGATTTAAATTACTTAAAAGAACGAATAACGCTTACGATTAGGTCGGTCACACCTGATATGTTGAATAATGCTAGAAAACAGTTCAATTTGAAAGTAAGATATTATCAAGATGTTGGCGATGAACATTTTGAACATCTACTTTTGTAATTGTTATTAACAAAATAAGATTAAAAAAAAATTATTTAAACATAGCTAAATATCAATTGAAAAAAAATGTTTATCAACAATTGTTAGATATTTTATTTTGCAATAGTACTCTCTTTAGCGGCAGCACGCGCATGCGGTAACAGCCACGCGGAACCCTATTTTCAACGTCAAATTAAAATTATAAATGATGGAAGTAGAGTTTCGGGAGTCGAGACTTTTTTATCGAAAATTTCATCCTCTTTAACGAGCTTTTTTCAAAATTGTTTGAATAATAATATTTTTTGAGTCATTAACGAAAAACTAAATACCATTTTTTTAAAATCTTATTTTAAATCGAATCGAATCGAACGAGCTATCGCTCTTATTTTTAGGACCTTTATCTCTATTTTTCATGTTTTTGAACTTGTTGATTAGACTATTTGTTAACATCCATAGTTCTTTTTCGTATTCTGCATTTCATTACGTTTTGCATTACATTTTAGTTTTTGAGTGTATTTTATGGAATTCCGGTAACCACATGATTTTAATTTATTTCATCTCAATCGTTTTGTACCTGTCATTCAAAGGGGGTTGAAGGTAGGGGTGGCATTTTTATATTGAAGAATGTCAAATTATAATTTGAATTTGACGTGTTTCGGGATTTTTTTAAATATGTACAGTAACCTAAATAATGGATTTATTCCATTTGGCTTTTACACACTGTATATTATTTTTGACTTCTTTACCACTATTGACTCTAAGAATATTCTTATAATAAAACCAAATGATATTCAGGTAATAATAAAACTTTTGTTACTAAATTTGAAAAGAAACCGTAGGAAAAATTTTAAATTTCATGTATGAAAGGAATCTCCTGGATTCGACAAATTCAGTATCAACATTGTTTAAATTATTGAAATCAGAATTTTCACTTTCGATGAGTAGATTGGTAAATTCTTGAGAGATTCCATATTTGATAGATCAAAATTCGCCAAAGTATAACAGTGTTCTACTCGGAAATATATCGCATCTCATTGGGATATTAAATTAGGAGTAGTGGTGATTCAGATTCATATGTAACCAAATTCAGACTCATAACTACATAAACTCATATAAGCATCGCTACTGTTGATTACATGAAATTTTACTGAACTATTTGTGAGAATCAATATTATTGTATGAGAAACCTCACTTCCCGGACTATTAAAATGTTCCTGCTACTTCTCTGACTAGTTTTGTAACTCGAATTGATTCGAAGACAATTCATGCAACTATTCAAGTGGCAATGATCTCTTGCCAAGAATCGATTAATTTCTCCCCGACTGGCAACCACCGCAAAACACTTTTCACTCATCTTTCTCCTCAGGTCAAACAGTCGGCATCCACCATCAGTGGCACCAGGACTCGGAAATTCACGAACGGCCTCATGTGCTGGTGACGTCGCCCGGCAGCCCTGAGCGCCAGGATCCATCGCAGCAGGCTTTGGCACCCAGCATCGGGGGCCGGATCCAGATCCGTCTCGAGTTCGATCCCTCGACTTTGCAGTTGTTGGTGACGATCGTCTGTGCGGCAGGACTGACCCTGAGATCGCCTCAGCAGCTTAGGAATCCGTACTGCAAGTTGTTCTTGTTGCCAGATCGGTCAGAGAAGAGCAAGAGGAGGACGAGAACTTTAGCAGGTAGGATAGTGTTCAGAGTTATGCCTGTTTCGAGTTCGATTTTTTGTATTCAGTATTTTACGCGAGTGAACGAAAGTATAAAGAAAAAGTTCTGCTTCGAAAACGAAGGCAAATGTCCAGTTAGAACGATTCTAATATTATTAAAAGCTTTTCATTTAGTTTTCCTTATCTGTAAATGAATTTGGCCAAGTTCCAGTTTTATATTATCAAATGAAAGGGCTTAATGAGAATACTAGGAGTGAAGTGGCGTCATTGTGAATTCACTTTGATGGACCGCCCAATATGGCGGACTAGTTTTCCTTTGCATCCCAATTACATGGAGATCGAGTGACAAGATTTGCTGAAAAGATGATGAAAAAGTAATCCAGTATGACAGACTCCTAAAAAAGTTTTTTATGCACCCCCATGGGTTGGATATCAGATGGAAGGGTTCGAACCTTCTTCACGACCTTCTTCGTCGTTGATATTTTGAAATTTGAGTCATTCGATATTGTGGACATGGAAGTCACCGAATATGAAAATTTTTGGCACTGGGATGATTGATTTGCAGAAAGTCAATGGTGTTTTCAAGTGGAGAGAACAGTTCCCTAAATTGTGTATCGCTAGGTGATCTTGTGTGATATAATTTTGAAGCACATAACATGAAAGTTTTGGGGTTCCAGAGTTTCTTCTCGTTGACAGAAGAGAACGCTTTTGGTGAAAAAAAAAAAAATCTCAAAATTACGTCTGAATCGGGAGTGGAAATCATAGACGGGATATAGAAAATTGACACTGAATTTGGTTTCTGTGAGTGCAAGAATATGAGGACTACTTGATTGCAGTTATTCAATTCTGATTGATCATTCAGTAAATTACCCGAACTCTTGAACCTATTGATTTCTAAACACTGTAGAAGACTGAGTTTCAAACTTTTCTCTTCTGAATGTAACACGTAGTATTTACTCATGGTTGAATTCAAGTCCTCCTGCTGCGAATGTGGAATCGGTTTTTTTAATTACAAAATTACTCCAATGCTCTTTAATTTTTTAGGAAAATGTTCTACCCGTTTGGCCACTATACATTTTTGGGCAAGAGCCACAAGTCAGCTCATATGCTCCTGATCTATCCGACATCGAAGTTTTATATTCAATGTTTTCAATAAGTTTACTTTGACTATTATTCATTCTGTAAGCTACGTTTACGCATTCTGTCTTCGAAAAACGGGCAAAATTATTGGTGGGTTCACCCAAATATGACAATGTCCTATAACTGACGTTATTGCAATTTGAATTTGGGTAGACCTAGTCCATGGATTGCTTTTGTAGTTTTTTGGAATGAAGTAAGTCTATAATATCTAGGTTATAACCGTTGTTGACCGCGATTTGTTTGATTAAACTCGGCTCTCTCTGGAAATCACTCTCAGACAGTGAAATATTCAATAGTTTGTCAAGCATACTATTGAATGCAGCAAATTTATGGTGGTAAGGGTGTGTGGATGAATTATGTATGATAATATGTGTAAGATGGTTTGTGGAAAATTGCAAATTCATATTCATTGTTATTTTTCGTAATTGTTAAGTCGAAGTTAATGTATTGAATCATCTCCTTTCCTTCCAGTGGTGAATTTTATTGACGGGTAAATGGAATTGACATATTCAGCGAACTTGCCTAATTTTCTATCTATAACAGTACAATAGACTAAGATATCATCTACGCATCTGTACTAGTACAAGAAACTGTTAGTAAACTGATTATTATGGATTTCATACTCTGTATTATCCATGGAGATTTCAGCCAGCAAAAACTCAAAGGGTTTCCCGTTATTAGTCCTTCACTGCATGTATAAAATTATTCGTAAAACTGGAAATAATTTTGTGATAGACGAATATCAAGTAAATCTATAATTTCCTGTTTTATTAGTGGGTTCACGTGGTTTTTGTGTAATAGACGCTCAACCAGTCCAATTGTTTCAATTGACGGAAAACTGGGAAATACATTTTGGACATCAAACGATATTATTTTTGCGTTATCAGGAAGAATAACGTTTCTTATATTATTCTCTTATTGATAAGAATTATTTAAACTGAATCTCAGCTTGAAATTGATATAGGTTTGAATAAAATCTATAAAGATTTCTGAGGTTTTTACGGTGGGTGCATTACG
Source organism: Leptinotarsa decemlineata (assembly GCF_000500325.1). Classification (NCBI taxonomy): domain Eukaryota; kingdom Metazoa; phylum Arthropoda; class Insecta; order Coleoptera; family Chrysomelidae; genus Leptinotarsa; species Leptinotarsa decemlineata. Next base: position 161,740 of record NW_019289691.1, read on the forward strand.
AACGACAGCACAGGTCTAATCGGAAATTGGTTTTGTGTAATTCATTAAGAGAATACAATTTTGGTGGTTGTGGATTCATGATCAATGCTCTACACTCATCCTTTTCATTTACAACCAATTCTATTAAGGGTTTCCTTAACCTTTTTCTGGTACATAGTTGTAGGGTCATCCATCAAAATATCGTAGCTCCCTGAGTTAAAGAAATCTAGAGTTTTGCCTAAGTAGTTATTTTATGTAATGCAATAATTGTTCGACCTCAATCTGTTTTCGTAAAAATAACGTCATCATCCGTAGCTTTTTGCTTGATTGACTTTGCAATTCTAATTTCTCCATTATACTGAATTTGATCAACAGGTTCACATTTCAAAATATTTTCCGCGACATGTTTATTGTAATTTCAAGTTTCTCTCAGAGCTTGCTCCGTTTCTATACCTAAACATTCCAGAAATAATATATTGTTTCATGTTATGACTGTGTCCTTTTTTTAACAATCTCGTTTCATTTATTGTAAACTTCCTATTGGATAGATTCACAAATCTGTCGAAAAACTAATCATTAGAATAGTTTTCCAAACTTTGGGCTCGTTTCTTGGTAAGTCTTAACTAAATAAATCGTTGGTAATTTATTTTTCTGTATCAGAAATTTTTTGTGAATTATGTAAAGATACGCCCGTATGTATGTATGGCGAAACACTTGTTGCGTTTTTGTAAAACTGTTTAGTGAAAATCGATTTGTTTTTCAATACACTTTGAGGTATCGTGCATACGTTTCTGATTGGGATCGTACACACTCGGTAGACGTTCCTGATTGAGATCGTGTATTTTCTCCTAAACAATGTATTTTAAGACACCCCGTTAATTTTTTCTGTCACGTTTACACACATCTGAGCTTTTGTAATTTCAGTCATCTCCTTATCAAATATACAAATATAATGGATATCCTGTGTGGAATTTCAAAATGTTGTCTTACTTTTTGTCAATTGGAAAATGTAGTCTCGAAATATCTTGTTATTTCATTTTCGAGGATCGGATCAGCCAATTCTGAAATATTAGCAAACAAACGATAAATATCACGTGAAAAACTGTATTCTGAATTCAATCCAATTTATTTCAGTGAATAATTCTAAAACTTTTGTCATTATTGGGCTGAAAATGAAGTGATTATTCAAGATCTACATTTTTTATTCATTCAATTGTGCCGTTTTTTGTGTATCTGAAGCGACAACCAAAAAATTCACCTACATGCATTATCAATCAATAATTGATGATTGACTGGGAATTTAGAAATTAGAATGTTGATTGTCTTTTAACTGTCAATGTGTTGAGATAATAATGAAAATATAACTTCATTCACAAAAGATAAATACAAATAGATCGAAGAAACATGACATTACCAAACAATTGTTGATATGATGGATGAATTATCAAGTTACGGTCCTGGCTCACACATACCTGAATTCATATACACAAGCCTCAAAATAACAATTTCACGCTCTGTAGTACTGGAGAACGAGATTTTGAAATCTTTCACGATGTCTCACAGTTGATAAATTTCGACTCAATAAAACAAATTATTTTGAACCCTAGACTCCTCGTTGAAATTCCAAGCAAACAAATAAAACATTCCGAAGAACGCAAAATTAATACCGTTGATTTCACCAATGTTATGAAATTTCATTTTTCCCTACGCTAAAAAAATTTCGAATTTGTGTTCCTATGTTTTACGATCAAACGACTATATTAAACGATATGATGTCTTTCTGTGACGCGTGTGAAATGGAATAATGAAAATGCGTTTTCTCGATGCGGTTGAAGTGTCTAAAATGACCATTTCAACGCATTATATTTTTGTGAAATTTTTGATGCGAGTTTCAAACACGTGTCGAGAAATCATTAATGATCAATGACAGGCGGTCATCGTCAAACCGACAAAGCCAATTGGGTAATCTAGGTGTAAGTCTTGGTGTGAGTGTTGATCTGTGATCGAGTGAAACATCTCGGAAAATCATCTTAAATAGTTTGGTTTTCACACATATTGAAGTGAATAATTTGAGTTGACTTGGAAATGCCTGAAAACGCCAAGATAATATTAGTCATAGGGGATAAGTATGCAACAAATCTTTCTTTTGCTTCGAAAAAAAAAAAACTGAAAATGCCAATTACCAAATAAATGAAATTCTGAAACCAGAAATAGAACTTTCAGATATCACAAGTGAATTTTTTCACGATATACCACATCACGAATCTGAAGATTAGGTGATAATTTTGTTTATAACTAATAATATCAGTAGCAACAGACTTTTATACCTTGCATTGTAGAAATATTACCTATTGGTAGATTCACAAATCTGTTACTTGTTTCATTTAGTGACCATATGACTATCAGCAATAACAATAATCAGAGAAATTCTTCTATAACTTCTACTCTTTCAGAAAAGCCAGATAAAAAAATGGTGAAATGGTAACAAATTCTGCACAGCAGAAATATTTCTGCAAATATTTCGGCACAACAGAAATATTTCTGCACAGCAAAGGTGTAAATACTGCTTTCAAAACCAACAACAACTTGGGTATGTATATTAAAAATAACAAAGATAAAAGTTCAGTTTCAGAAAAATCAGGAGTGTATAAATTAGCGTGTGGGTCATGTCCGATGTTTTATATAGGTCAAACTGGAAAAACGTTTAAAACCCGCATAAAGGAACACAAATATACATTTTAGAACGGAAAAATAAATTCTACATATGTCAGTCATCTAATCTCAGAGGGACATGAGTTCGACCATGAATACAAACCCCTCCATTTCCAGAAGAAAGGTTTGAAACTTAACCTGTTGGAGGGTATGGAAATAAACAAATTCAAAAACTCCCACCATCTTATGAACGATCAAACTGAATTGAATAATTCGCCCTTATTGAATTTGTTCAGACGTAGGTAATAATAGTAAGGTATATTTACAGGTAGACTTTCGAAAAATGTATTGATAACTGACTTTTTCAGGTATATTTTTTCAGGTAGATTCATTACTTAGGTAGACGAATAGTTACTAGGTTATAGTATATAAGGTGTATTTTAGAAGTAACTTTATTTATGCTTGAAGAAGCTATTGTATAGCGAAACACGTGTCGCGGTTTTTGTAAAACCCTTATAGTGAAAATCATAGAATAAACTCTATTTATTAGTTTTTTGAATATGGATTTTCATCAAGTATCGGCCAGTTCTATTCAATTAGTTAATAAAAGATGAACCATGTCATTTAGAAAACTATATACCACTCTCTGAATATAGTAGAAAAGCTGGTTATGGTGGCACTATGATATTAGTTAACTATAATTCCATTTCCGAATTTAAAGGTGAGAACATCACAAAATATGAATATTTTTTTTCTGAAAAAATATTTGAATGCTCTATTTGCTATTTCAAAAATTTCAAATTGTATATTATGTGCCTCTATAGAGGCACATAATATACAATTTGAAATATAATATACTCTGCAAATATATTGTTATTTTCAAATAACTTATGACTTAATTATGACAGATTTACCGCTATACTAAAATCTAGTTGTAACTGGAAATCTCAATATAGATTATATGGATATGAATTCACCGGCCACACAACACATCATAATCTGTTCAACTCCTTCAATCTAAACATGCATGTTGATTCATATACTCGCATTTCTCAATATTCATCGTCTTGTATTGATTATATTTCGGTTAATTTTCACTTGGAAAATATTAAGTGCACAATTATTGTCTCAGGACTTTCAGATCATGAAGCCATCGAATGTACTATAGATAGCGATGTGAAAAGTGATAAATATAAATATGGAAGACTATACAGCAGTGCGAATTATAATAAGCTTTACTGAAACTGTCTTGAACTTGACTGGAAACACATATTATCCCAAAAAGATTTTTTCTTTGTTTTTCATAACCAACTTAACGAAGTGTTCAATCTTTCGTTTCTTCTTCAAAAGATCTAACAAGAAAATATAGGAAGCCTTGAGTAACGCAAGGAATTAAAAGTTCATCAAGAAATCTTCGCTCTTTACACCACCTGCGGAAATTCACTGATAATCCTTAACTTCATTTATGTATTAATAATTTTTAGAGAATTTATAGGAATACCATCAGACTTGCCAAAAAAATTTGCCTAAAAAATTGAATTCATAACTCACATAATAAAATGAAAGAAAGCTAGTCTACCATAAATGATTTGAGAAATAGTACCAAAAAGAGCAGACATTGAAATACTGATCAGTGTGGACAATATAAATGAATACTACTATTCGATTGGATAGAAACTCAGTCAGAATATTGTGGTACCATATGATCCATAGGAAATGGTTTTCCTTTTTGGGGTGTATTACAATATGAATGCTGGAAATGCTGCTGCAGCAGTGTTTTGTATCCTTAGAAATGCGTTTGACTGCGTTGATAATAAAATACTGCTACGTAAGCTGAATATCTATGGATGTAAAGGGATAACAACACTACAGTGGTTTGAGTCGATCCCTGTGGTACTGGTGTACCACAGGGATCGATTCTCGGCCCCACATTGTTTCTTTTGTATATTAACGATTCACTGAATACCTGGAACATTCACTTTTTTCGCTGACGACACTATAATGTGGCATAGTAAAGGTATAGATATACACAATGAGAAAATAGCTCATGATATACAAAAAATTAAGTCTTGGTATGATCCCAATCTACTCTTCCTTAATATTTCTAAAACAAATATTATGACTTTCAAATGTTTACTTGAGAATTTATCTGTAGCGTGCGGTATCATTGAGAACAGGCAGTGTACTGAATTTCGGGAGCTGTATATAGACGGTAGACTGAAATTTGACACTCACATCAGAAAGTTGAAAAGCAAACTTTCCACCGGCTGTCATGCAGTGAGAGTTATTGCTAGAGAACTGGCAGTTTATACTGCGAAAACAACATATCACGCTTTGGTAGAGTCTCACTTAAGGAATGGTATACCTTTTTGGGGTGTGTGTAGCCTTAATTTGGTGGAGTCTTCATTTGTATTACAGAAGAGAACTATACAACACTTGTGTAAAGCTAAACCTCGTGACTCATGCTGGCAACTGCTGGTAGATAAAGAAATGACTATTGTAGCTCTTTTTATTCTGGAAACAGTACGTTTGATTAAAAAAACATCTGGTGAATTGAGGTAACCCCCCCATCACTATACAACTCGTCAGAGTATACAAAACAATTTGAAATTACCTTTTTCTTGCTCTCTGGTCAAGGACTCCTTATTTTACAATGGTGTGAAGATGTATAACCATCTTCCGAGTTACACTAAAGAAACAAATATTGATATCAATCAACACAGAAAAATAATTAAAGAAATTCTGAGTAGTACAGTTTGACTGAGTTCTATACCGATCATTTCCAACCTAGCATGTTTTATGTGTATGTTTCAACCATTGCGGTTTTTTATACTTCAGTTCACATTATATTTTATTTATATTTTGATATTCATAGGACATTTATATTTTTTTAAATTTATATAGTAACTTTGTCTAGATTTATTCTTTGGACAATAACGTATGCATAATAATAATAATAATAACTTGGTTATTGAAACAACGTAAATGACGAAATTATTGTATGCCTTAAATAAGATACACTGTAAACGGAGAGGATCGCAAGTTAAAACGCTAGATTTTCGTTACCACATTTTTTTCTCAAACGACATCCTATATACATGTATCTGCTATTTTTATTCACATGTGGTCTTCTTAGTGATCTCCTGCTGATGATACTAATGAAGACTTTTTCTCTCAATGATAGGTAACTGCATCTGAGAAGGGACCGATAAAGTGAAAAGAGAGAAAAGAAGAAAGTATACAAAAAAATTGAAATGATAATATTTTTGGAGACATAGTTTTGACGTAGTTCCTGTTCTCAACGTTTTCATTCCAATGTTAGGGAAATAATAACTTTACAGAGTATATATAATAATAATAATATGTCTTTATTCACACTTAATTATAATACGATAATACAATACTTTATCCCATAATAGTGTGTAAGGGCGGAATTCAGTCGCCCCTATCCAAGGATACTGGTGACTGCTCTTCCATTCAACCCTTAAAACAAAACTAAAGAGAACAAGAAAAGAGAGAAAAAAAATAAGAGAAGAGAAAACAAATCTAAATCTAGAGGTTCACAGGCTTTACAAGTGTAACTTGAAGTCACGAAAAAATATATATTATTTACAAATCAAAAATAATAGTAATATAAATGTTTTTAACTGCGTGAATGAGAATCAGATTAATGCTAGGGTGCTAACAGTAATTAGATCATGAAGGTTCCAAAGGAAGTGATAAAAACAAAACAAGAAAACAAAGGGAGAGGCTTGAAGGCAGAAAGCACATCAATTATTATTGATCAGACTTTTAACTCTTGCTTTCGTGGCACAACACTTATATTTGAAGTCTATCCTCAAATAACATGTTTCTCAGTGAGTACTTGAAAACAGATTTATTCATGGTTTTTAACGAGTCAGGAATGGCATTATAGATCTTTGTTACATTATAAAGTAACGATCTTTGGTATAGTGAAGTATGGTGTATTGGAGGGGTAAGGCGGTATCGATATCTGGTATGAAATGCGTGAACGTCGTGTCTGAATAAAAGTTTGTTGTATAAGTAAATAGGTACTTTCGTTTGAATTACATTATGTATAAAACAACTTGTCTGTAGTAACCATTTTTGTTTCATAGTTAACCAATTCGATTCTTTAATTTTATGAGAAATTGAATTACGTTTCCTTATTCCATAAATGAACCGGGCACATGCAGTTTGAACAATCTGAATACGATTTTGATCGTGATTGGTTAAACTAGAGTAATACACCATATTTGCAAATTTAAAGTGGCTCAACACTAAGGTTTCACACAATATCTTTTTTGTTTTAACATCTAAAATTTTTGAAAAATTTGATACCAGTTTGAGGTTACAATATGCATTTTTGATGCATTTCGTTACATGTGCACTGAACCTCAACTCTGTGTCCAGAACTACACCTAAGTTTCTTGTTGAGCTCACGGCTTCAATGTCTTCTGTACCAATTTTGATGTTAATTTGATCAAGTTTATTCTTGTTTTTCCTGTTACCAAAAATTAATAACTTGGACTTGACAGGATTGATTAGCAGACAGTGATCCTTTGATATGTTATTCAACCTATTAAGGTCTTCATTGAGAATAGAGCATGCCTCATTTACGTTTTCTGGATGAAATGTGTAATAAATTTGCGTGTCATCTGCATAGTAATGAGATTGACAATGAGATAGACATGCTGACAGATTTGCAGTATACATCATGAATAATAAAGGTCCCAAAATGGAACCTTGAGGGACACCGGTCGAGAGACTTAGAGGTATAGAACATTTATCCCCAGATTTAACTAGCTGAATACGATCTGTTAAGTAACTTCTGATCAACATTGTTGCACTATTGGTGAAGCCATTAAAGTGTAAGATTGCTAATAGTAGTTGATGGTTGATGCGATCAAACGCCTTCGAATAATCCAGTAAGACAAGAGTAGCCGAGTTGTTATTGTCAAGAGCAGTAAATAAGTCATCTGTAACTTTAAGAAGTGCTGAAGTGCAACTGTGATTGGGTCGAAATCCGGATTGATTATCTGGTAGAAGATAATGGTATTCTAGATACTCTCTTATTTGTACGTTTAAACTTTTTTCCAATATTTTTGAAAGTGTAGGCAATATACTGATAGGTCTCAAGTCCTTCAAATGTTTTGGCTTATTTATTTTCGGAAGGGGAAGTACGTGTGCGATTTTCCAACAATCTGGAAATATAGAATTTTCTATACAGTAGTTCACAAAATGGGTGATGTATAAGATTAAGCGGGGACAACAAAGTAGAATCATTTTCAAATTTATATAATCTGCTCCTGTAGCATTAGATTTAATTTCAAAAAGATATTTTTTTACTGTATCAATATCGACTGTGCTGAAATAAAATGTATCGGAAGCTGCCTTGATATTATTGTTGTAAAATTTCAAAGCATCTTCATTTGGTTTATCATTTTCGTGGGCAGATTGTACGAAATGTCTATCGATGATATCGACATCATTTAATTCTCTGGGCAATTTAAAATAACTTTTTTGGGGCCTGATATTTAGATTTTTTAAAGTTTTCCAGACAGATTTGCTACTGTGATCATTCCTAACAATATTGGAAAAAAATGATTTCTTTTGCTGTTGTACCGATAAATTACAAAAATTTCTCATTTCTTTATAATACTGCCAATCTCGAGGATTTTTTGTTTTTTTAAATTTAGATGAAGCCTCCTCCTTTTGCTTAATAATTTGTTTCAAATTAGGAGTAAGCCAAGGTGCATATTTTTTGTTATTCTAGAAATTATATCAAACAAAAAAAACCATTCCGGAATAAAACATTTCAAATATTGGGAAATAATATGTCAGAATAAGATATTTGTGAAAAATAACAATATTCATCTTTTTTTATAATTGATCAATTCAGTATTCCAATAAGAAAGGAAATTTTAAAATAGTACATAATGCATCATTTCAAAATATACATGCTCATGAGATTTTGATTGAACTAATTGGATATAACGAGATAACTTATCTCTTGAGATCCTCATCAACACGTGTTTTGCTCTACAATAGGCACCTCTGAAAAAACCTGAAGAAGCTATTGTATTGCGAAACATGTGTTGCGTTTTTGTTTTTTTTTATTAATAAAATACAAGCACTACAGGAAAATCTTCAAGGTGCTCTAAGAGCGGTACCTGTGCGAAAGTAGTGATTCACGTTGGATTTGAATCGCTGAAGATTTAATCCATTTGGAAAAACGTTCTCAGGAAGTTTATTCCACATAAACGCTCCAGATGAAAGAATTCTTGAACAGTGAAGTTAGAGGTGTACCGAGTTGAGCTTCAAAACGATGGGCAGCCACAGACGTCGCGTATTTCTGATATGTACCGCTCTTGATGGAATCAAATGTGACAAGTCACTTCCCGTGAAAGTATCTATAGAAGAGAGACAAATCTCCAAGCTTTCTTCGATGTTCCAGGCTATCACGTGATATTCGCGTCTCCAATCAGGTCGATGGCTCTTTTCTGGATGGAATCTAGCAACTTAAGGGTATGTTTGGGGCCAGAGTTCGATACTAGAGAACAATACTCCAAAGAAGGTCTGATCTGAGCTTCATAAAGCATCAAAAGTTGCTGAGGTGTGTCAGTTTTATGATTCGGTACATCGTTCGAAGCTTTTGAGAAGAAGCCTTTGCAATTCCAGTGACATGATTGTGCCAAGTCATATTGCTGTCCATTTCAACCCTCAACAAACTTATCGAAGCAGAAAGCGGAATTGTCTGACTTGACATTATTATATCCGGTTCGGAGACATTTATCTTCTTGGAGAAAACCGATGCCTGGGTTTTTGTGGCATCGAATGGAACCTGGTTACTTTTACCTCAATTAGAAATCACTTCTTGGTCCTCATTAAGATATGCAACCTGAAACTTCCGGTGAAGATGTGCCTCTCAAGCCGATGTCCTGGAATCCAAATGGAATGACGAGATGAATGTGCTGTCGTCAGCAAAGCAATATATTGGATTCTTGGTTTTCTCCAGTAAGACATTGATATACAATAAAAAGAGAATTGGAGACAATATGGATCCCTGAAGAACACCAGCGTTGATGGTGAAAGTATTCGAGAGATATCCATCGACGGCCACTGGCAGGGAACGTTCTTTCAGGAAGCTGAAGAGCCATACACAATAATGATCCGACAATCCATAGCATCGAAGTTTGGCCAGCAAACCTTCATGCGACACGGTCAAAGGATTTAGAAAAAACAAGCGCAACAACTCTTGATCATCCTTCATGTTGAAGGTCGTCTGTTGATCTTTGTTTCCGAAAGTGATATTGATGATCTGTCAAGATGTTGAAGCATTCCAAATATTTGAGGATATAGTAGTTTACGCCTTTCTCCATGATTTTTGATATCACTGATAGCAAAGCGACAGGTCAATAGTTATTTTGAATATTTTTATTGCCCTTTTTGGAAATAGGTTGAACGCGAGCAAACTTCCAACAAGAAGATCCAAGCTTGAATACTGCTCAATTATTTGGAGCCCCTACTATTTCTGTCATGAGTACTTAATTGAAAAAGTTCAAAGAACATTTTTGAAATTCTTGTACTTTAAAATACCTGGAATTCATCCAGCTAGGGGTTCTGACCACTATAGTCTTCTCAATCACTTTCAATTAATTTCTTTAGAAAAAAGGAGAAGATGTGCTTCAATAACCTTTCTGCATAAACTACTGCACAGCCAAGTAGACTGCCATTTGCTCCTGTCAGAACTGAACTTTAGGGTGCCAAGACCTCAAGTCACGACTGAATCTCACATTTTACTGCCTTGCAGCACGAACAAACATAATATCGCATTCTCCAATTAAAGATATGTGTAAAAACTACAACTCGATATGCAGCTTTTGCGATATTAATACTTGCTCGGCGAATCATATAAAAAAAGTTGCAATGGAAATCTTGAAGTGATATCAAAACTGTTTTTTCTTTTTTGTGTTGTGAGAGAGTCAGTTATTATAATCACTCTTACCAAGTAGCGCAATGAATAGTTATATTATCAGTTTTTTCTTTTGTTTTAGTTTTCAATAACTGGACCAAATAAAAATAGATTGTGTGATGAAACAAATTGTTAGGAGTATACAACAAGATCATAGTTTAATGTATACATTTAATTCTCCTGGTCACATATTGAATTTTGCTTTTAGTTTCTTTCTGAATGTGGATTTCAAGAATTGCATGAGATCGTTAGTAATCGTAGTATGAAAAAATACAGCAAGGAAAGAAAATGATTTTCTGAACATGGCTAACGTATGACGAGAGATGTTAGTTAGTTCTCAGGTTGAAAGGATGGAGTGCTAACCTCTTTGTCAATTTATTGAATAGAGAAATATGTATTTTAGATTTCAGTACTGAATAGGTGATATTGCAGTAGTTATATTCCCTGAGAACGGACTTTCATACCCAACCAAGGTTGACACGAGCTTGGGAAATATGTTGAAATTTACGTATTCCCAAAATGAAGCGAACACAAGAATTTTGCACACGTTGTATCTTGTATTGATTTGCGGAATCCAAGAAGGGACCATAGACAGGGTCTCCATAGTGGATTTTCGAAAGGATAAGCGATTGTGAAAGTAGCTTTTTTGTGCTAAAGGACAAGCTCTGTCTATATGGATAGAGAACTTTAAGAGTGGCATAGGATTTGATCATAAGCTGTTTTACATGTGCGTTGAATTTTGAATCTTGATCGAAAGTGATTCTCAAGTTTTTTGCAGTCAACCGATTTGAGTATTTGGTCACCTATCTTGGTTTATGTTGCCGAAGAACATGATATGGCATTTGCTAGGATTCAGCTTCAAATTGTGTTTGCTCGACAGAGTTTTTATGACTTCAAGGTCATCATTTATTTGATTTTGGGATACTGATATGTTATTAGGTTCGATACTATGATATAACTGCGGTGTCATCCGCAAATGCTTGTACCTGACAATGCTCAATTTGAGAAAAAATGTCTGCAGTGTATGACAAAAATAGAATAGGACCAAGAATTGAGCCTTGAGGTACTCCTGATCTGAACTTTCAAGGGATGAACTTCGATCATCAACAAGTACCTTTTGATATCTGTTGTTCAAATAATAACTGAAAAATTTCATGACATCAGCTGAACATCTATAGTATTTGAGCTTGGAAAGGAGTTTATGGCTGATGGTATCAAACGCCTTAGAAAAATCTAATGATACCAGAGCGGTGAGTTTTTTCCATCAAAATTGGATACAATACTATCACTAACATTAAGTAGAGCAGTAATAGTACTATACCCTTTTCGAAACCATGCCTGGTAGTCTGGATAGCTCTTTCAAGAATTTTAGAAACGGCTGATGAGATACTTATTGGGCGTAAATCTGAGAGAGTAAGTGGATTTTTCAATTTACATAGCGGTTTAACAATGGCTTCTTTCCATACTTTGGAAAAATAAGCTTTTTGCAGGAAGTAATTGATAATATGAGTTAGGTAACAATCAATAAAGGGGCTGCAGTACTTAAGCATACATAAAGTAATACAGTCGGCTCCACACGCATTGGATTTTAGACTATTGAGAATGTCGTTCACTTCAGAAATGGTGAGAAATTCAAAATTGAACTTGCTTTCGATATTACTGAACCCATTATTATCATAGTAATGAAGTAGGTCGCCGTCGGGCTCTTTATCAACAAAGACAGAGCAGAAGTAATCGTTGATTCCGTCTGGATTCTGGAGGTGACTAGGGATAGCGACTGGTGCTTTATTCAAAACGTGACGGTTGAGTTCTTTTCAAAGATGTTTGGAATTATTTGTACTGAGGACTCGATCATGGTATGCCTTTTTCTCGCGGCGAATTGCGGCTAACGTAAAATTCCTGGGCTCTTTATAACGCTCCCAATCAGATAAGTAGGTGGTTCTTTTGTATTAAGCGAACGCATCATCATAACTCTTATAGGATATGTGTGCCATGGTGATTTAGGTTTGCTTACTCGTATTGTTCTGACTGGGGCATGGTTATCAAATATAGCGAGCAGAACGTTATTGAAAAAATCAATTTTTTTATCGAGATCATTGATATGGAAAATATCGTTGAGTGGTGTGTTATTCAAGTCCTCAGGAATCTGTTGAGGTGGAAATTCTTGAAATCCCTAAACGTAATAAGTTTGGGGTCACGCTGAAGTTTTTCAATTTTCATTCTACAAAATACAAGGTTGTGGTCTGATATATGACTAGCATCAAGTACTCCGAAGGTGCTTATGAGACTGGGGTTAGCTAGGAAAATGGGGTCTAACAATGAGAGCGATGTATCACATACCCTAGTGGGCTCATTGATTATTTGCTTGAAGTCATAGGCATCAAAACATTTGCTGAGGATATTTTCAGGTTTAAGTAGGTCAATGTTCATATGGCCTAAACAGATAATTTCGTCTACAGTGGGTATAATTTGCGAAAGGGACTCATCAACAACACTTATGAATTGATTAATGTTTCCAGATGGTGCTCTGTATATATTACATATGGCTTTTACGATTGTTTACTTTGATTTGAATCCAGAGTTGTTCAATATTCTCATCAAAAGTGACAGGAAAATCATATCTAGAACATGAAATATTCTTATTGACATAAAGTGCAACACTTCCACCGCGAGATTATGTTCTGTCAGACCTGAAAAGAGTATAGTCTGACATAGATACTGTGTCATCTCTTAGGTAGTTAGTAAGCCATGTTTCAGTTATCGCCACATGTCATAAGACTGAAAAGCATTTTTAAATTCCTGAAAAGATGATATCGGAGATCTCACATTCAAATGGCATAAGTTTACAAAACACATTCATACATAAAAAGTATAAAATTAATATTAAAACAGATCTAATTCAGTGTTTCTTTCAAATAGACGTAAAAACGAGCAAGGTTGTCTTAGTAGAAAAAAAAGGATATAGATAAATTATTTTCGTTGATTCAAGTGTATACTGGTAGATAGTAGTTAGGTACAATTAATATTAAGTGATTTTAGAAGTGATTAAATTTGTATTGCTGATTGAATTCGAAATATTACGTAGAAGGACTGACGGCTGCTTCTGACCTCAGGAAAGTTTTCCAAGATGCTTTTCATGCTTCAACTGATGTTTACTGCCCTCAATTTTGGCGAAGGTGTTTTCCCCTTCTGACCAAATAGTATCTTTCCCCCAAATTTTCCTTTGGCATTGATCAACAGATTGTATCTTAGTTTTGTTAAATCTTCTATAAGAACCATTTTGGAACCTTTGAGCTGCTTTTTATTCATAAACGCTTTATTGCGTGGGGAATCGGTTGCAAACTTCATCACAACACCTCTGGGTTTGCTGGAACCAGGTACAAATGCTCCAAGGCGATGGCAACTCATATGAGAAAACATTTCAACTCGTGTAATTATATTTCTTTCTTCAAAAAGTTTGGACACAATATCATTGAGGTTTTTCCCCCTTTTTTCTTTTAGCCCGAATAATTTCAAATGGCACATTTTGGATTTTTACTCTAAGAAATCGATTCTGGATTCCAGGGCACAGTTGAGTTTTTTTAAAGAATTTAATTAATTTGATAGTAGTGTGATTTTATTATTGAGACCTTCAATTTTATCGGCGAGTTTACTGTACACCATTTCGGCCAACTTGTCGGCAAAATTTTCCATAAAATTACCATCCATAAAAGCATCTTGAAATACCTTTATTGATACGGATTCAATATCTTCTTTATGTTTCCTTGAAAAACTCATTTCCAAATCAGGTGAACACTACACCAAACTGACAGAGCACACGAAAATACGTCTAGCTTGCTTGGAGGCACATCACAGAATCTTCATCAGGTACAGACGCCTTGTTAATATTGAGCTGTTTCAAAACTCGCCTTACTAGACGCTGTCGAAAAGTAAGCTAGTAGATTTGCTTTTTCTATGTCGGTTGTTGCAATTGATACATCCGCTTGTGTTAGTGGTGGAATTGCGGATTTTGTAAAGTTCTGATTAAGAGCTTTAGCTAGCGATCAGAAGGATCTAGATGGCAAGCACTTCATCCTTTATTCTCTGATTGTAAAGTTATTTGCTTTCATTTATCTTAAGTTTGCAAGTGTTGTGAGCATTAACAAACCTAGTTCGGTTTTCGGCGCTGGGATTTTTGCGCCACTGCCGGTAGGCGAGATTTTTGTAGGCGACAGCTTGCTCGCAATGTTTGTTGAACCAAGATTTGCCGTTAGAACTTCGTTTCATTGAAAAACAAATATATGCATCAATAGACGATAGAATACCTTCCCCGACTTCAGAAGCACAAGTTGATGGATCTTTAGAGCTGAAGCAAACATCTAGCCAGGAGAAATTTCGGAAAGACTAGATGGGGATTTTGTTGGATGTAGGACATTTTGTATAGACTATTTACTTGATTACTGAAGGAAATCAGTTGAAATCATATGAATATACATTCACTTGAATACATCATAGAATAAATAACATTCAAAGAATTCTAAAAATGTAAAAAATATGGGCAACTAACAAGATTACATTTCGATGACAATCAGTTTCTCTACCATTTGTCAGCAATCATTTGTCTAATTCGTCAAGTAAAATGTTACAATCCGCTATAAGGACCGTAGAAAAATACTCCTAAAGGCCACAATAGTATAAAAACAGTCGAAATTATTTTGTTTTCAATAATTATCAATCACCATTTGCAATCAAATAACTTTTCCCAGGAACGACGGAACCTATGTGGAACCAAACGTTCGTTTACTCCGGACTCAGAAGAGCTGATCTTCGAATTAGAGCTTTAGAAATAACTGTTTGGGACTACGTCCGATACGGTGCAAACGACTTCCTTGGTGAAGCAATAGTTGAATTGTGGCCGTTGGACGAACAGCCAACCTGGAGGACGTTGGGCCCTCACGAGGAAATTGCGCTGACTCCTAGTGAACATCTCTCTCCACCAAGTACTGGTTCCAGGTGAGCTTCTCAAAAATAATAATTCTTGAAACAAAATTTCATGCGTCACTTTTTGATACGTGTAGATTTTCTGATAGCGATACGCCTTCGGAATGTGAGATTGATGGGGGACGAGATAGACGAAACGCAGACGGAGCTAGTGTGAGCAGTATAGGTAGCTCGGCGAGTCCTCCCAGAGAAAACGATCGGCGATCTAGACGGGACCAAGACACAATGCAGACCTATCAGGCGTATAACAATAATAACAATAGGAAGGTTAGTATGTAGAAGATAAGAGGTGAGAGAAAGCAAATCTGAAACTGAAATGAATATAAATTGATGGATGTAGCTGTTACTACGTGGTAGGAAATCATAATGAAGAAAAGAGAATTGGAACTTTCTATGTTTTTTACCACTTTTATTTGTAACTAACGTTAGTGCAGTTTTATCCTATGAGGACATTTTCAAAGTTATACATTAAACTAACAATGATTGATTACATTAGCCCTTATATAAGACCACTGTAGGTAATAATTGAGCTACTTAGCTTGATTGAGTACCTGAATTTTGTTTACTAGTGACAATGTGGATATGCTGATTTGAAAACCGGTGAGTAAACTAAATCGATTTGATCACTTAACAGCTTGCCCCGCAATGTTTCTGCTTGTGAATTTCTAAGGATTCCAAATAATCGAGTTTGTAACCCTTCCTTACATAGTGCAAAATTTCCGTATCGTTCAGATTCGGGATCCTGTGGTTGCATGCTTAGGAATGGTTTGAAAACGTCGAATCATTTTTTACTAGTCTGAAGAACTTTTCATGTTTCGCATACCGTTTTTGGACATTTCGACCACATTGTCCCACATAAACACTATTACGCTCGGGACACTTAAGCTTAATAACTCCAGATTTCTCCAACTTGTTCCACTTTATCGTTGGTATTGAAAAGGAAATCAGATAACCTGGCATGTGGCATGAATGCGACTTTCACATTGTTTTTTCTGAAGAAACCTGCAATTATCTTAATTTTTTACTCTCTGTGTTAGAATAACCCGTTTCTTGATTTCTGATTGTTTGATCTGGGGGTATATTAATTTGTAAGTAAATTTACGGCTTTTTTCTCTAACAAACTTTTGGATTGTATTTGCGTTGAAACCATTATTATGGCCTATCTGTATAATAACATCAATTTAGCTAGTAGTCTGGTTCACATGTACTTTTTTTTGAAACATTTTTTAGCCCTGTCCAAAAATTACGATCAAGGTGTCATTCGATTCGTATTTTTGCCTAGAAAGTTTAAGGAAAGGTCCGAAAACGCGCCGATAAAAATTACAAAAGTTATAAACAATCAAGTGAAAAAAAATTGGGCTTTAGTTTTTTCTTCATATCTCGGAAAATTTTCAAAATTTTGAAAATTTGAAGAAAGATTTGAAAAGATCAATAAATTTGCGTATAAAAAGTCCCGACTCCCGAAACTGTATCTCGATTATTTATAATTTTTACAGAGCCCTGAAAATAGAGCCAAAAGCGGGTAGTCTGACTTCCGCGCGCCTTTCGTCACTCTGACATAAAAACAAAAAAAATTATTCAAACATATTAAATGTGAATATTAAGGAATGAAAAAATTCATGTACATCATCATCAATACATCAATAAACAATAATCCGCAGTCAAAAAATTTTTATTCCAATTTTAACGTTAATTATAAATTTGTTAATTAATAACTTTTTCTGAATTGAAAGTTAATATAAAAATCAAAGTTTGAAAAGGTCCTTATAGGACAAAACTGCAATAACGTTAGTTACTAATTGAAGTGGCAAAAAACATATAAAGTTTCAATTATCTTTTCTTGAAATGAATATTCATGGTGAAGGGTAATAAGAAAAGGCATCTGTCCTAATTGTTATTGAAGATAATCATACAAGTCATACTTCTGTCTCTGTATCTGTAGAGGGGAGGGTGAGTGTAAACCTACAGTACTTAGCCCACATGTGACCCATTGTACATTGTCCTCCTAGGTCATTGTCCATCCCGTCCTTTCCAGGAAAGTGGACAGGCCTCTGGGACACATCTCCTTTATATCAGCAGGTGTAGGCCAAGACTCGCCGAACACACACTCTCTTATTGACGATAACTCCGGGCCCTCGCAAAGGACATGTCTGACAGTCTCATCTTCCCGTTCACACATCCTGCATAGAGGTGTGTCCACTAGCTCCATATTATGGAGGTGTTTTCTCAGTTGACAGTGGCAAGTCAGAAATCTTACTGTTAGGCGTAGATTTTTCCTGGTAATTGCCAGATATTTCTTCGGCGCCAGCTTCCCAGGGTCGCCCAAGGTGATCATGGCAAGATCATCCTTTGATTCCATTCCATCTAGTTCCGCAATTATTGAAGTCATCAGGCCGTAGGTGCCACTGGGTCCTAAAATTTCTAAGTCCAGCCGCTTCCTTGGCTTAAGAGTCGGCAATGCGGTTACCTGTACTCCTGTCGTTCCCTTTAACGCACCTCAGGATAATGTTATCATCTACTGAGGCTTTGGCTAAATCTTGGTGACACTCTAGTACTAGCCCTGAGGTTATATGTTGTATGTTCAAGGCTAATAGGGCAGATTGTTATGTTTTGCCAAAAATTCCTTCCTTAGTTATTTATTTTGTGTCGATTGAAATACAAGCCTGTTCTGTTTGGACCACGCTGGTATTTCTTTCCATTTCCCACTTAATCCTTAGACTTAGTGATCTGGAGTACACTCCACATCCTGAGCCTTCTTTGGTTTTTGAGCCGTCTGTATAACTGCGTATTGCATTTGTAGCATCTGACTATGTGTTCTGCCTAATTTGTATTTTATAGGGTTTATTAAACACAAACCTGGGTTCAATTACAAATCATACTTATTCATTTATATTGTGTTTTTCAAATTAGTTTTACGAAAAATGAGAAATTGAACTTTCTATTTTTTTTACCACTATTTTGTAACTAATGTTACTACATTCCATTAGTTCCTACTTCCATTGTCTGGTATGATATAAATTGATTTGAAATCCCTGAAATAATCTGTAAAAAAATCAAAAATAAAAAGTTAGCTGAAAAAATAACAATTATATCAAGCAAAAAAAAACTGAAATTACAATGAGATAAAATACAAGCAAAAAATAAAAAATATGAAATATTAACACGAAATGAAAATTAACAGTGGTTTAGAAGAAAATTCGAAGAAGCCGCATATATTTTGTCCAACAACGTATTTAGCCAAGCTAGCGTAGAGATACGTAACATATGGAAACCTCTAATCAAGCGGAACACGACCAACTGCTGCCAAACGGTCAGCTTCCTCTAAAACCGATGAAGCGGAGAGAGGGAAGAGGAGATAGGTGAAAGCACTCGAACGACTTATAAATAGTCAGATCTCCGAGAAATAAGTCCAGTCATCACCCGAAGACGATTGTGGATACTAACAATCGAAACGTCGTCTATTAACTTGCTTTGGAATCTTTCAATTTGTACTTTTATCTCTTGTTAATAATTTTTAAAATTTTCATGTGGTGTTAATAGTTCAATTTTTCATTTTTTTTAATTTTTTTGGTGTTACTTGTATTTTATTTCATTGTAATTTCAGTTTTTTGCTTAATATAAATATAATTTTTTCAGGTAACTTCTTATTTTTGATTTTTTACAGATTCTTTCAGGGAAAAAAAAGTGTGGTTCCAAAATGTATCAAAACAGTGGGATAGAGGCACTGCAGCTATCTGGGTCCAAAAACTATCTTAAACCATAAAAACTAGTCAAAACTACGTTAAGTTTAAGAAACAAGTAAAAATTGGCTAAATAGTTATGACAGAGATATATTCCAAAAAATTATTTTACTGTAAAAACTGCAAATATTCATACCTGTTATAATTAATTAGTTTTAACAAATTGTCTGTCCTATTCAAAAGACAATGATATATATCTCTAATGAGACTCTAGATGTGACTTTTTACTGACTATAATATTTATCTCATGTGATACATTGCATAAAACTGTCAACCATCTATTGGTGATATTTAGATAATTTGTAATGTGATATATGTATATTATGTTCACTGAGATTTCAAACCGATCGTGTTATTCACTTGATCTGGATGTGACATTTTTACCGACTCGACTGTGATATTTTATCTCATGTAATATCTTGCATGAAACTGATAACCAATCATTGTAATATTTTAAATATTGTATTATGTGCTACATGAATGTTCTTTTGTCATTTTTTTCAATCTTTTCTAGAGGCTATATCACGCACAAGGAGCAATCTTGCGATTGTTTCTTCAGTGATGCCATTGTTTATTTGTGCAGCTCTCAAGCACTACTGATATAAACTTATGTATTCAATATTGTAATTTTTCGATAAATAAACATTATTATTTCAAATCAATTTATATCATACTAGACAATGGAAGTCTGAACTAATGAAATGTACCATGAAACATTGTCAACCATCTTCAAACTAACGTTTCTACAGTTTTGTTCTATTAGGACATTTTCAAACTAATATACCTAATAGTTTACTGATATTTTTCAGAACCGATAGCTCACAATAATTACTCTGTTACGTCACTGTTCAAACTATATCCTTTTTTCCTGTAGTAGTATTACCGAAGTAAAGCTGTCCAAATCTGATTTGTTCTTTTAAAATCTCCTACCAGAACATATCTCTCGTTTTTTGGGAAAGAAAGTTTTTGGCTTTCTACTACTCCATCTGATACAAAAAAATGGATGAGAGAATCTTCCAAAGAAAGGAAGGATTAATCAATTTGAAAATAAGTAACTCTATACATGGATGTGTAGATCATGCAAAGAAGTAACTTTCAGACACAAACTGAAAGAAAGTCCTCCTGAAACAGCTACTTTCATATAAACATTGAATTACACGAAAGAAAAAATT
>NW_019289691.1:182424-262921 GCF_000500325.1 Leptinotarsa decemlineata
AAAACTTCGAAATTTAAGGTAGTTGATTTCCGAGTCGAAAACTCTAAAATACAATGAAAACACAAATAATCACACCGAATTCTCGTCAAACATATATTCACAAAATAATAGAGGCCAACAAAATTGCTAGAAAAATCAAAATTCTTCTTCGCTACATTCGGATGAGGTGGAATCATCATTGGGTTGAATAACGATCCGATTTATGGAACTTTGCATATAATATTTGTTCTCTTCTTCCATCACACATCACTATTAGCTACTCCATTCACCACTCGCCTTATATTGTCAAGCACTACAGCATTCAAAGTCGGTGACTGATTACATTTCCGCAAGCTTTCTTTCATTGTGGTCCAAACCATTTCAATTGGATTGAACACACAATAGTGTGGAGGCAAACGTAAGAGAATATGACCACGTGTTTCACACATCGAATCAATAATATACTCTTTTTTGAAATTACGTTGTTTTATAGTCGCCAGTAATACCTTTTCCGTTGAAATCTTTTCGGGTATTTCCATGTCATGATTTCGCATAAAATCAACAATATCTGGTTTTTTTGTGTTATTGTTTGGTATTGTAGTCAATAACTGAGAATGATATGAAGCGTTATCCATAACAATAACCAAGTTTGGAGGAATATTTGGGAGAATCTGCTCGCTGAACCAGGTTTCGAATAAAGACTCAGTCATATCTTCGTGGTAATCAGCGGATGAATATTTTATATTTTTGTCCGACAGAAGCAATGCGTTAGGTACGAAACCACTTTCAATCCCGGCATGCAAAATTATAACACGTTTCCCCCGTGAAGAAGGTGTGTTCAAAGCACAATACTTGATTTCGTCTACCCATCCATATTTGACAACATCATGGGTGTCAAATCAAGTTTCGTCGAGGTAGATTATATGTCTGCTGGATTCTCGGTAGCTTTTCATTCACCTCAAATATTCTTGTCGAAGTTGAACATTGCGTGTCGATTCCATTATGACCATCCGATTGTCAAATTTTTTATATTTGAAAACACAAGACAATAAGATACCTCGTAGAGTTTTTAAAGATTTGTAATTGTAGTCGGGATAGTCGAGTTATTTATACCAAATCATTTCCAAGGTTGGTACTTCATTTTTTTGGTATATACCATGAATTGTTCGCCGAATCACATCTTTTGTAGCACCATCAACGTTTGCGTTTCATTGCATGGTCAATGACATCCCCTTATTATTAATGACTCGAAGAACTGTCGAACGAGATAGTTTCGTTAACTCGCATATTCTATTCATAATAGCATTCTGTGAAGTGTGACAGTTTTCCTTCTTCAAGCATTCATGAATATTCAAAATTACTCGCTGAACTTGAACATGTTAGTCCTTATTTTTAAATTCCGGATCCCTGTCGATTGACACGATGAGATTTGAACCTTTGGTGTAAAAGTTGGAAACTTTTTTTAGAGATCGATTACCCTAACACCAAACTGATATTTTTGCACTCGACGCGCGTTTCTTTAACAAGGTTAGCATCTTCAGGAGAAGCAAATTGATACTGAATCTAAAGACAAGGGTTAGCTGTTTATATACATAAAGTTTTTTGGTCCGATGTGGACTTTGTTTGTTAAATGATGAGTATCCAAACTGATTTTTCGGTAATTAACTAGTGGAACCACTATCTGCAAATTAATTTGTCCGCTTTTTAATCTATTGTTGACAGTAACTCTATACATGGATGTATAGATCATGCAAAGAAGTAACTTTCAGACACAAACTGGAAGGAAAAGCCCCCCTGAAACAGCTACTTTCATATAAACATTGAATTACACGAAAAAAAAATTCTTTCAGAACGAATACTCCTATATGAACACTGAATTATACAACAAAACACTTTTCTCTACTCAGTTTGTATTCCAATATAGAAGTATTTGTTTCGAAAGAATTTTTTCTTTCGTGTTATTCAATGTTTAGGAGGGCTTTTTCTTCCAGTTTGTGTCTGAAAGTTACTTTTTTGCATGATCTACACATCTTTGAATAGAGTTTTTGAAATTGATTGTAGCCAAAAACTTTCTTTCCCAAAAAGATATATTGTTTTTTGCAAACTACAATCTAAGGAAGTAAAAAGCATACAATTTTTACATGTTGATATTTATTCACGCAACCAGCAAAAGTACATAAGTACATAATAGCAACTTACATAAATAAAATTAGATTGTGATGTAACATCAGTAGAAATAATACTAAAATAATAATTGCGAACTAATGATAATGATACATTAGTATGAATAGATTCGAATTATTGAATATGGATTTGATTTTGTTTAATGGAATAGAGAAGCAAGTGTTCTAGACTACAATACAATATTCCAATGAGTCATATAGACACAGTTCTTAGCAATTCACATAGTAAATACTCAATGCAGTTTTTCGGGAAATTGCACTGTTATTCTCAATATAGTGTAAAAAAACATCATGTTCCAATTTTCATTTGATTTGAAAGCCTTGCATACACTAGTTATAACAATAATCCTTTTTTAGCATTATAAATCATCTTTTTAATTCTAAGTACCACACTTATTTCTGTACTGTACTGTAATGTATATCATTATGCGGAATTTAAGTTTTCCCATTATATGAATCCTTATTGGGTTAGTAAACATCTATAATTGCTTTTTAGAAATAATGGTAACTTTCAAACTAGTACTAGCTTCATAAATCCCTATAAATTGTGAAATAATTGTATTGGATATTAATGTTTTTAGAATTATAACTGACTTACTTTTGGAATGTAACACCTTCTGGGTGATTCAACGAAGAATTCCTACACCAA
This sequence comes from Leptinotarsa decemlineata, assembly GCF_000500325.1. Classification (NCBI taxonomy): domain Eukaryota; kingdom Metazoa; phylum Arthropoda; class Insecta; order Coleoptera; family Chrysomelidae; genus Leptinotarsa; species Leptinotarsa decemlineata. The sequence goes on from NW_019289691.1 coordinate 185,236, forward strand.
AGTATAAAACACGAATAACTATCAAGCCGGCGACGCCTATGAACAAAATGGTCCAAGTCTTGTGTTAACGTCTGAAATGACAGTCTTTCAGCCTTCTGCGCATTTTTTGCCGATTAGCTTGACCATCAAGACACAAAGTACACTCATTAGAAAACATATTGTCTTCTAATTGGATGGAATTGTTATCCAACATGTCCATCATTTGCTCACAAAAATAATTTTTTTATCAAAATAGTCTTCCATGAGCTCCTGAGTAATTATCATTTTACAAGGATGCATTTTATTTTTTTTCAATATGTTTACTATCGATGTATGGTTAACATTGAATGTAGTGGATGCCTGTTTACTCGATGATATTGATATTGTTTTTATTTGACCACATTATGTATACACATTTGTAGCAAGTTGTACAGAATACACAATTTGTAGTTACACAATAAGAAAAAAAATACATAAAGTTGGAATAACGGGGTCTCTCAGTCAAAAAATCAAAACTCTGCTTTGCTTTGTCAAGCTTTCGCTTCTAGTGGGAAGCATCTTCAGGGCAGTACAAATGAGTAAACACAATTAATTGAACATATAAATCGACGAAGAAAGTTAAACATCAATGGAGTATTAATATTAACATTGTTTTGTATCAAGATGGAGTAGTAGAAAGCCAAAAACTTTCTTTCCCAAAAAATTAATCACTCCTAAAAATATAACCCTTTCAAATCAAATATCTCTCGTATACTTCATCATTCCTTGTTCTGTGCCTTCCTTCAAGTTATTCTCTACAGAATGAATTAAACCTTGTTTTATTATTAGCTTTTGTTTGCTTTGGTTAAAACAGGGGTATAAAAATGTGCTCTCTTCCTGAGCTCATATTTATATGAAATTGTCTTTTAATTACTTCTGGCTGGTCAATTATGTAGGTTTCATTAATTGGTTTTTCGATGGCCATTTTATTGATTCATTTTCCATCAAAGCAAATCCATTGACCTCATGCGCTCTTTCTGATATATTGAAATTGTTTTTGAATTTATAGATTTCGATGATTTTCCAGTACAACTACATATTTTGCAGATGTAGTTGACAACATTTGGGATTCCTTGAATTTGATACGGTGCCTTCTGTAACCATAAAGGTGGAATGCAATCGAAAATTCTAGCACTTTACCCTTCCACCTACAGGGAACTCAAGAGGGATCCGTCAAAATAATCATTAAACAAATCAAGATGTCTTCAGTACCAGATAAATAAAACATGGCGGCCAGTGACAATCACATAAATGTTGAACTTCTAGAGAAAAAAAAAATGAAGCATTTAAATGCTGCAAAAGTAAAACAAATTCCGTGTCAGTGTGTGTGAAATGTGGAAGGGCGTTTCATAGGCGCTATCTAGAAAGAAAAAGTACCAAACAGTAGATGAAACTCGAATTATCTGCTGTAACGATAGGAACACTGACCAGGATAACATTAAGGAATATCTAGTGCTGGACGGTAGTGAAGAAAATTCAAATGCAGAATCAAAGGTACAAGATATAAATCTCAAAAGATAATATGAATTGGATAATATGAATTACTAAGTTACATAATACTAGAAAAAGAAGAAACATTTGCCATTCAGATGGAAAACAAAAAACTGCTAGAATACAAAGTAAATAATCTGCGCAATGAAATAAATAATATAGTATTTCCAATACCAATTGGAACAGCACAGAGAAGGAATTCCCGCCTCGAAATAGGCGTGGTAGTTTTTCAGTTACTTATTCTTACAATCATAGCAATTGATCACCCCATGAAAAAGTTATCTCAACTGAGTTTTTCCACCATAGGTGATCATGAAAAACTTCGAAATTCAAGGTAGTTGATTTCCGAGTCAAAAACTCTAAAATACAATGAAAACACAAATAATCACAACGAATTCTTGTCAAACATATATTCACAAAATAATAGAGGCCAACAAAATTGCTAGAAAAATCAAAATTCTTCTTCGCTACATTCGGATGAGGTGGAATCATCATTGGGTTGAATAACGATCCGATTTATGGAACTTTGCATATAATATTTGTTCTCTTCTTCCATCACACATCACTATTAGCTACTCCATTCACCACTCGCCTTATATTGTCAAGCACTACAGCATTCAAAGTCGGTGACTGATTACATTTCCGCAAGCTTTCTTTCATTGTGGACCTCATCAGCGCGGTGCAGCCAAGTGTAAAGATGGGCAACACTTGTTTGCCGAAAGCAGGAAACAACATAGACGCACGGAGTCAACAACAGAAGCCAACCGCACATTTGTGGTTCCAGTTAGAAGACCTAGAATTCCCAGGCTACATCTAACATGACCACGCAGGCAGCTATGGCTACCTACGTGACATCCGGGTCCAGGATATGAATACAGAGAGATATTTTATCGAGTGTGTATGATACAAATAAAAAATGTAACAAATGGTGGACATAACACTTCTGTTGTTGACTCCGTGCGTCTATGTTGTTTCCTGCTTTCGGAAACCGCGGACACGTGTTTCTGGCTATTGGCCTCATTAGCGCGGTGTAGCCAAGTGTAAAGATGGGCAACACTTGTTTGCCGAAAGCAGGAAACAACATAGACGCACGGAGTCAACAACAGAAGCCAACCGCACATTTATGGTTCCAGTTAGAAGACCTAGGCTACATCTAACGTGACCACGTAGGCAGCTATAGCTACCTGCGTGACATCCGGGTCCAGGATATAAATACAAAGAGATATATTATCGAGTGTGTATGATACAAATAAAAATGTAACAAATAGTGGACATAACACTTCTGTTGTTGACTCCGTGCGTCTATGTTGTTTCCTGCTTTCGGCAAACAAGTGTTGCCCATCTTTACACTTGGCTGCACCGCGCTGATGAGGCCAATAGCAAGAAACACGTGTCTTGAGCTCGCAGTGGTATAGAGGCAGGCGAAGGACAATTTTGTTTTGGCCTGCTGCCATCTCATCAACTATATATTTTTGGTATTCAAGCTTGCGCTCCTTGACAATTTTTAGTAGCTGTACTCTTAGTATTGAGTCTTCAAAGCTAATATTCTTTGACCGCAGCCAATTTTGGATTTCAACCTTCTTTGAAAACGTTGTCGGAATCTTCTCTAACCGTCGCGAATGATAAGGTGCATTGTCCATTACAATCACAGCATTATCCTCCAGATGGGGTAGAACTTTGGACAACCACTATTCTAAAGATTCACCCTTCATTTCTTCGTGATAATCTCCAGTTTTCTTCGACTCGAAACACCACAGCCCTTCAGCAACAAACCCAATCTCATTGTCGATGTGACAAATAATTAGCCGTTTTCCTTTACTTGAAATTATGAAGAGGTATGTAAGTAAATGAAACAAATACGAGGGTTACTTTTTATATATTGAGATTGAGGCAGGTCTTGATATAAATATAAGTTTACCAATGGATTTGTTAATCCGGTGGATAGTCCATCTAGAAAGGCCCTCCTAGATGAGGTCACAGTTTCATCGACCCATACTTTAGGGGTAGTATGACCAGCATTAACACAGGTTTCATCCATATAATAAATTGTTCTCTGTTGTTCCCTATACTATTTAATTTTGGTCAAATAGTCTCTCCTCCATAACACAATTTCCTCTCTATCCAATGATAAACTATTGCGCCCTCGTTTTTTCCATACAAAATTCAAATGTTTCAATACTTTATGGAGTGTTGACCGCTTAAAACTTGGCAATAAAACATCTTCATTTATTTCTGTGAGTACTTTGTCTATCGTGGGTATTTCATTTCTGAAAAAGTACTCATGCACTTTCCTCCTGATTGCATGTTTATCAGCATCATCTATTGATTTTATAATGGTTTGACGATTCTGATTTGTATTCGGTTTGGAAAATGTATGATTTTGTTTATATTCCAGTAAAACATTGTAAATCGAAGCGCAACACACTCCAATTTTATCGGAAACTTTCGATACGACTTCGTCGACAGTTGATGTCTCAATTTCTTCCATCTCTTTCTTGAACACCTTTAAAATCACTTCTTTAATCTCAACACTCAAATGTCTTTTTTGGATCGTTTCCTGGCTGGACTCAGAGGAGCTGCCCACAGTGTCATCAGCAGTGTCTGTACTGGACATCTTGGAAAACAATTTTAAACAATATACTATAACGCACGCCACACAAACACGCAAACGACTGATTACAACCCTGTGCTGGTACCGAACTCGTACCAAGAAGGCGAATTCACCAATGAACGCTGCCCTTTCCATCTGACACTGGGCGATCACGTGAACATCACGCTTCGGTTTTGTTTTACTCTATCTTGGATTTGGATAGACTTCAGTTCATCCTCATTGTTGCAATAAACTTGTGAGCGATAACATTTTTGAATAGAGAATGAAGAGACTTTTCAAACGGTATATTACAAACCTTTACTTTCCATTTAAACAATTAAGGGTTGTACCTGTCATTCGAAGAGAGTTGAAGGTAGGGATGGTATTTTTCCGTGAAGTATGTTGTAAGTTAAATTTGACGTGTTTCGGGATTTTTTAAAAATATGTAGATACCGTAACCGAAATAATGAATTTATTCTATTTGGCTTTCACACACTGTATTTAACGAACATTTTTCTGCTTATTGAATGCAATTCTGGTAATTTCGCTTGTATTCAACTTGAGTCAATTCGGTCAGCATTTATTCAACGTTTGCAATTTGAATTGACTCCCTTTAAAATCATTGAATATTATTTTTTGAATAAATCTTTGTATTTCAGAGTGGAATGGCCGGCCAACGATCGCATTCAGCGGCCCCATGCGACTCCCCAAGCATCCACATGTCCCGTTCTCGTTCCAAATCTCCTCGTCGATCTGCCACTGACCATCGGTCCCTCTCTCCACCCGACGTTCGCCTTTCCGACTATACCCCTACCACCTACAAAACATCGCGATTTCAGTCACGAAGCGCCACAGCGACACCTACTGGATCTCCAAAGAAGCGTCAGTTACCCCAAGTGCCCCAAGCTCTAGCTCGCGCCCTGCAGGAGCGGGTTACTCAGGATCTGGAGGGATCCAACAGGAATCGCATGAGGTACGTCCATACCTACAGAAGCACCGGATCGGGTTGGGAGAGAAGGTACAGCGGTTTAAGCGACAGTGATCTGGCGAATCATTCGAGGTCGACCAGGAGGTCTTTTTCGCCGGAGAGAGATCGAGACAGGGACCCTCTGGGCCTCGTAGACTTTGATAGCGATATGGAGAGTGTTGTTTCGGTTACGAGCAGTGCTTTTTCTACGCAATCTGAGAGACCGAGAGGGACTAGAGCAGTAGGGTGAGTTTATTGTCATGAGGCATCTTAATTTTTTTCTATAAGGCGTAGGCGTATGCGAAGGCGTTTGATTGTGTGAAGGTGCAAAAACTCGAATTCTATGGAGTCAGAAATGGGAGTTTGAAATGGCTAAAAGCTCATTTAGAACAGCGCAAACAAATCGTTCGACATGGTACGGAGTCTGAAGTAGGACACATACAATATGGCGTCCCTCAGGGTTTGGTTATTGGCCCATTACTTTTCCTACTGTGTATCGATGACATCACTAAATTGAGCATCTTAGCAAAAATTACCCTCTTTGCGAAAAATTACCCTCTTTGCGGATGACTCCACTGTACTGTGGCACAGTAAAACACCACAGCAACTGTTCAATAAAATATATTTCTTGGGTTTCTTGGGTTCGAAATTGACAATAAACTAAGTATCGTTTAATAGCAGAAAACAAAATATTGAGAATGACAGAGCCTTATGAAATGAAACTCAAAATCCCCAATAATAATTTATTACTACAATAATTTTTGTTTATGGCGTAGAATGAGTTACATACAATGAGTTACATACAATATCTGGGACACCACCCAAGATAATTTTGAACGAATATGTTTTGCCATTACATGGATGATGAATAAAAATAATAGGATTGTATACCTTTTAAAGAGCTTCAGAATCAGCTCTGCCTTAGACGGTATATTGGTGATGGTGAACGTGTATGGTGGATGTGCCAAACAGGGTGCCTGGTGGATTTACTTCCACCTGAAGTGAAGAAGATTCAAACGCATCAGCTGATATTTGTGGAATAAAATCTGCCTTGCAGTGGAACCTGCATTCTGAACACTTCAATATAACTACACATCGGGCTTGGGATATATCTACGGAGTTTGGGATACTGCCTTCGGTTGAAAGTACTGATACGGTTCAATTACAACAGGAAGCTGTTGAACAGGGCCTCGTGGTACCCGTGTTAGACTTCTTGAAATTAGACTCGAAAAAGGGAACTCCAGGAATGGAATATTTCTTCTCAATTTATAGTGAGTAAAGATTATCATGCTCCAACGGAAAAACGCTGTGAAATAGGCTTAGTTACAACCAATTCCAACATACAAATAAAGGCAAAATGGCGAAGGGAAGCTTGCAAGATTTAAATACTGAAATTACATACCTATCGGGTTCAGAGGATGAACTTGCTCTCAACAGAAACAAACTAAACACCAAAATTACAATCTGTGTGAGCATATCCTCATCGCAAAAGAAACATTCTCTCAAAGGAAACCAGTGCTTATGCCTCGCCACTCTGAAGTCACGCCGGCCATCCAAAAAAGAGGACCTTCTTTTTTCATTTCAAAAAAACTTCTTAAAAATGAACCTACAGCGCATTCTGACTGGCACACATTCTGAGTCTGTTTTCCACGTCGAAACGGTGATGTCAGACAAAGTAACTTGAGTTTCATTATTTTCGGACAGATTAAGATTTGAACTGGAAATAATAAAATTTATATATACACATATACAGCGTGACTCACGGTCGATGGTAGGTTAGACGTTTCTGGAAAACGCAAAGCATGATTTTTCTGAAAATTTCACTTTTCACATTTCCTTACCTGTTCTATCGATCTGAAATATTCTCAGCATTGCGGCGTTGCCACTTGTATCAAAAAGTCCTAGCAATTATATTTTTTTAAATGGAACATTCCTTATAATAATACATTTTTGGAATAGCTCTGACATTTTAATACTTTTTTGTTAATAATATCCTATACCTTTATCTATCTGTTTTCGAAATAAAAAATGAATTGTGCTAAATATGGTACATATAGCTTCTTTACAAGCCTCAGTTCTGTACTGGACAAAGCTATAGTTGTCGTTTCTTATATTCATATGAGATAACAGATCCTAGAACTTAAAAAGAAAATGTGTGTAAGATCTCCTATCCAAAATATTTGATGCCCAGTCTGCATCAACAAAACCTTCTAAGTTACAATCATCTACGGTGAACATTAGCCTATAAGATTTAGTTTTACATAAATATCTCAATTCGTTTTGCATGCTTCCGGTGAGTAGGCGATTATACAGGGTGTAACTAAATAAGTGTAAAACATTCAAGGAGGTGATTCCACATCGAAAAAAAAATAGGATCTTTTTCATAAATAAATTTCATTGGAGCATCTCTTGTTAAGATACAGCCCCATAAAGGGGGCACATAGAATTTGTATAACAATTTTTTTCACAAGCACTGAGAAAGTTACAATATTGAAATTGACCTGACGTTTCGTACTACAAAAAGACACTCAGCCAGAAATTTATTTGGTTTGCCCCATGGTTGTAAGGGGTGGAAAACTCAACACATGAAAATTATTTCCAATGTAACTTTTTGTTTTATTATTTGGGTACCATTTAAAAATTCATTTCCAAAAGCCTGTTTCATTCTAAACAAAAAATGTCTCTTGGGTTTTTTGACCAAAATAAACCAGTTCGCAGCAAAAAATTATTTTAGGAACAACTACGGAGATACATCGTCATAAATGCGAAAATACGTCTACCTATCTAGTAGGTCGCTATTAGCGATAGTGACAATTAAAATTGGTATGACGCTGTCAGTTTGTGAATTTTCGAAATTGAATTTATACTGATTGTGTTGTTTTTGTTCTGTTCTTAATTTGTTACTTCAATAATTCACTTGTTATTAAAATGGCATACACAAATGAGAAAATGGCTGATATGCATTACGTTTACGGTCTGTCGCAGGGGTTAGAAGCTTCTAGAAGATATGCTGAAATGTATCCTCAACGGCAGCATCCTTCACGCCATCGAGAAGTACGAACACCACAGCTCAAGGAAGCAGTACTTAATTTGATTGAAGAACAACCTACTACCAGTACTAGAAAGATTGCTTTCCAGCTGAATGTTGATCATATGACGGTATTTCGAATTTTAAAGGAACAACTCTTATACCCTTACCATCTGCAACGAGTACAGGCACTGTTACTGCGAGACTTTCCGAACCGTCTTGAATTTTGCAATTGGATGCTGGAAATGATTAGAAGAAATTGTGACTTTCTGAAGACGATAGAATTGACAGACGACTGTAGTTAACGTGTGGCTCGGAGTTATGGGGGATGATTTAATTGGGCCTCATTTTCTACCTCCTCGATTATATGGTGAGGCATACGTTCAATTTTTAAGGGAAGTGCATCCAGTACTGCTGGAGGAAGTTCCTTTGGGCGTGAGAAGGGATGTGTTTTTTATGCATGATGGGGCCCCCGCCCATTTTAGTCAAGTAGCACGTCAGCATTGAACTGAAACATATGCAAATCAGTGGATAGGTCGAGGAGGACCACAGAACTGGCCCGCTCGATCCCCGGATCTCAATCCTTTCGATTTCTCTATTTGGGGCCATTTACAGCATTTGGTTTATCGTACTCCTGTTCGCGATGTAGAGGACTCGAGAAACTGCATCATCGATGCGTGCAGAGTAATCAGAGAGACTCCAGGAATATTTGAGCGAATATGTGGCTCAAGGCGCCGAAGTGTTATTGAATTTAAATACAATGTAGGTGTACGCAATACATGTAAATAGTAGAATTTAACAGAACATTGACAAAAGAAATCCGTGATTTGATGTGAACAAAACAGAAACAGCAATGAATGAGAAGTAACAAAATCCATTCTGAATTAAACAACAATTCTTGAAGTATGCTCTTCAAATTGAGTATCCATTTAAAATCGAAAACACCATCAGGTGTGTATTGTAGTATTGCCAACTCCCAGCATAGTAAATCAAAACAATTAGAGGGTAGGCAAAGCTTACTTTAGCAGTAACTACTGCTTGTGTAAGGTGGAATTTATATTTTTTACTGGAAGGTTTTATGGGCACAAGAGCAAACGTTGGGTTCTCTACATAGAGGGGGTCCTTTTATTTGTTGCTTCCCACTACTTGACTGATTCAGCAGTGTGTTGATTGGACAGTATGAGAAAGATTTCGTATTTTTTGAAGATAATTGTCATGAAAAAAATTATGGATGATATTGAGGTTATAGGTATAAGAATTTTATAACGAATTTTTTTTGGCGAATAAACAGCTATCGAGTGAATATTCAAAAACACTGCCTTCTTGTTGAACACCAATTTGGGCCATTCTCTTGATACCACCTGTTGATTCCCACACAATTTGGTCATCAATTCTATTAATTATAGGTTGAATATAATTTTTCAGTTCGTCTAAATCATTATGTTTCACTTTGCACACCTCATTTTTCAGAAATCCCCAAAAATAAAAATCTAGAGGTGTCATGTCTGGTGAACGAGGAGGCCACTTAACAGGACCATTGGTAGCAATACATATGTTTCCAAAACAGTGTCGCAACATTCTTTTTGTTCAACTGTCATTAAGAATAATATGTTGATTGGTTGTCAGGAGTATCAAAAGATAAAGATAAAATAATTCAATATCAGTGTTAAAAGTATTTTCAACGCTATTTTTTTCGAGCACATACCAATAAATGAAACATAATTATTCAATTTTCGAGGAAGTCTCATTATGAACAATATATATGGATACATTTAAATTCTGTTACTTATGTATTATATTCATTAATTACATTATTATCATTTATGAATATTAATATGACAAGTACAATTAGAACAACTGCTGATGTTGATACCTTGCGATGTTGAAGAGCCTTGTAAAATATATTTGAACTATCTGAGTTGACAATTTCATGCTGGGCATTTCTTGAAGTGAAGAGGACGATGCTGTAACCCTGGAGCTAGCTGTTGGTATTATTTTTACAGCAATAGCATTTTCATAAGAAATATATTGATGGATATAACCCTTAGCTATTGTTGTGGAGTTCCATCCTCCGTGCTTTTCACTATCCTGATTCTGCCGAAGAAGCAGAAGACCTTTTGAAACAGTGACCTGTATACAGTGGCGGCGCAAGACCTGAATTCAATGTGGGCAAGATACATTTGGCAAAGCCCTCTGATGATGCAAGAAGAAGGGTTTATAAAATTAAAAAAAATATTTAAAGCACAATGTTTTATTCATTAAGAAACACAAAAGTTTTCACTTATGTACTTTTTCGGACCATTGAAAAACAAAATTGAAAAACAAAACCCGACTTGAAAGTAATGAAAAAACATCATGTGTAGGTCACCGTATGAAAGTCTGATATTTTCTGCTGATACCTTCAAAATGAGCCCAAACACGTCACGTCTGCTGTATGTTGCCAAGGAGTTGGCCCTTTGCAGACTGTTCAAGTTACGGCAACAAGTCAAAGTAAAAATGTTTTTGTGCTTTGCCCTAAGAATATCGAATTGTTATTCCGATCGTCACATTTTTACGCATAAAAATATTTTAAAAATATGATTGTATAATATAACTTATACTTGTCAATTTCACAAAAAACAGGTGTATATGAGATTTAACAAAATATTGTGTGTTAGGTTAGGAATCACACGTTTAAAGGTGAGACCTCGTTAGTCCTTAGCTCCCACAAGTTTCTCAACTTCTGAGAGTTGCCGTTCGTATGGGGGCGGCAGCTGATTAACGGAAAAACAGATTTTAAACAGATTAAACAAATTTACAATGCACAAACAGTTTACACAATGAGGAAATAGTTTAGATTCCTCATTCCTCATATTTTCAATTTGGCAGGTCATTTATTTCTACTCATAAACTCATAAATTCTATAAAAAGCATTCAGCATCAAATATTTTTTTATTTAATTTTTAAATGAAGATAACTTCATTTCTTTGATAGGCAAAGGAACACAGTTTTTTCGCGTACACCAGACATTTATAGATGTAAATACTGGGTACCGTAAAAATATTACTATTTATAAATATTTCTTTACAGCTATCTAAGCGATTTATATTGAAAATCAGTCTCAGTAATCTTTTCTGAGCAACAAAAACCTGCTGTAAATGACTCGATCGTCCCCAGATTAATATATTCAATGTTTGGCAATTATGTCTTCAAGCTGTAAAATGGCAAAATAAGCTTTATTTAGCAGCTTGCAGAGGTGGTCAATGTGTGGTTCCCATGTTAACTTACCTTCTATAAAGGTGCCAAGGAACTTAGTTGTTTCGGATAAAACAAAATTACAGCCGGGTGTTAATGGTTAAGGTTAAAATTTATAAGTGTATTTTTTTGATACCACGCATATACTTCGTCAAGCATTACCTAAGTTTTGTGGTAAAGTTCCTCCTCAGTAACACCCGACACAGTAACAGCGACACAGTCAGCATACAAAGTGGTGGCACCATATCCAATATGATTAGGTAAATCATTAACATAAATTAAAAATAGTAGTGGGCCTAAAATAGACCCTTGTGGAACACCAAGAGTTACGTCGTGCATGTCTGAATAAGTTTCCTATTTTCCATGTAGGAGTTGATATAACTCAGGAGACATCCTCGTATATCGATATTATATAATTTTTTAGAAAGTATGTTCCTGTCTACAGAATCAAAAGCTTTATATAGGTCAAAGAATAGAGCCATCATCTAGCTCTTTGTATACATTTTTGAAAAAATGTGCGGATGCTGTCTCTATTGATTTCGATGGCCTGAATCCAGGTTGACAATCTGTGAAAATTTTGTTCACTTCAGTATATGCTAAAATGCGGCAGTAGAGAAATTTCTCTATAATTTTCAAAAATGCACTTAGCAAGGAGATTTGTCTATAATTTTCTATACTTCACTCATGCATTCCTTTTTAAAAATAGGGCTTATACAAGCTATTTTGAGAAAATCAGGAAACTCTCCGCTAAGAAATGACTGATTTATGAGGTGCAGCAGTGTTATTGCAAATATTTTTTATGATGTGAGTAGTGGATCCATCCAAACAAGACGACTTTTTATTTTCAAGATTACTTATGAGAGTTGCTAATTCATTTTCACTCAGTAGATAAAGAAATATGGAATTTATCTTATATAAGATAAGTTGTATCTGAAATTTTCGGCGATTTGATTAGGCACAACGCTAGAAAAATAGGATGCAAAGCAATTTGACACTTCTTCCCCATCAGCAGTTAAATTGTTTTAAATATTTAGACTAATATTTGTAAAACCAGTTTTTGACCTTCCAAGCTTCTTATTAACCAGAGCCCATGTTCTTTTGGATTTATTATCAGCATTTATTATTTTATTATTGTAATAATTCAATTTGGCAGATTTTATGTTCTTTCTATATATATTTTTTTCCTTTCCATGCAAAGCAATTTATTTTCAGGATAGTTTTTTATTTCATTGTATATTTCACGAATCTCTTTACCTTCTTCGATTAACGCGTTTGACAGCCAACCTTCCATTTTTGCAAGACTGTGTTTTTTTTAGTTAATATTAACGGATATGCAACATCGAAACACCAAGTGACGTTTTCAATAAACACATTAAAACCATCATTTACATTTAAATTCAATATGACGTCCCAATTTATAGTCATTGGACGATCATTGAATTCTTGCATATTATGTTCTCTTATATCACGCTTATATACTTTTTTCTACACCCGTACTCTAACAATACACTTATATGACCATAATCCGTTTCATAATAATATCCATTATGATACAGATTTTTCATAACGATACAGATTATCAACCAATAGAAACCCATAATTTTTCAATCAAGAATCCTGTTCCTTTGTTTGTCCTAGATTCTAACCTAAGTAACTAATTGCTTTATTTGTCAAAATCAGTTTTCATATTACCTACCTATATTATCAAAATGTCTGAAAACAGCGATATAGAAGGAATACCATCGACTCCAATATTTTCAAAGATCAGATTAATTACAGTTGTTATATTCAATATAAATATAATTAGAATCTTTATAGTTTTCATATATCCATGATAATACCATTAAGTTTGTGTTTTTTTTTTTAAATATGAGTTAATTACTGTAAATGTGTTCAATACAAATATAATATTTATAGTTTTTCATTATTTATCGGGTTTAGAAAAAATAGCGTATGCAACTCTCATGTAATGGTTATTAATACACTCGCATATACCATACAAAACTCGCCTTCGGCTCGTTTCGTATCCCGGTTAATGCTCGTGTCTTAATAATCATCATTACATGATCGTTGCATAATATACTATATTGATACTAGTGGTCTCGATGTTTTGATTAATTTTAAAACATACAGAAAATAACTGGGCAAAATGGTCTGATAACATTAAATCAAATATTTCCACGTTATGAGACTTAGGAGAAATATTTGTCGCTATGTAATCTATGCATGAAATACTTGTTTGCCCTCTTATATTTGTAAAAACTCGTGTTGGTGCTCTAGAGGTTATATTTAAGTTAGAACAATCAAATATGTCGCAGAGCATTTTGATAGGCAACGAGTTGTCAAGCAAATTTATATTGAAATCACCACATGCCACAATGTAGTTAAATTTTTTGCTAACCGATGTTAGTGCTCACATAAGGTTAATAAAAAATACATTCATATCCCCACTAGGAGGTCTATAGGCACTGAAAATAACAATATTAGCATGATATGCGATATGATATGCGAAAAGATATACCACACATTTCTATCTCACATATCCATAGAGAGTTCATTAAATATACTAACCTCAGTAGCATCAATATCGTTTCTAACAAAAATGAGTGATTCACCATGGCTATGATTGCATCGAGAAAAATTGCTAATTATATTGTAATTTTCGAGAGAAATATGATCAATATTCTCTTTAACTATCCAGAGTTCAGACAGACACAGTACATATATATGTTTGTCATTTATCATAAGTTCTATTTCATTAACTTTATTCATAAGGCTTTGCACGTTTACATGACATATGACATATAATAAAAGCTTTGGAATCTACAATATAAGACTCAGTTGGGATAACCTGGGGTATAAAAAAGTATTCTCCTTATTGTTTATTAATATATGATCGGCCAGAGGAGGATTTAACATAGTACCACATGTGTTTAAGGTTATTGATTCCAAACAAACTACTTTATTTAAATTATTCCTAATAGTAAGTTCTTGCAATACATGTACGTCATTCAGAGCATTACCATCAATAATTGTTTCGATATTAGAGGTTATTAATTCGAACCTTAAATTACTTGAATTGTTATCAATATGCCACTATTATTTGCCAAAACAAAGAAGTTTTTTGAACTAGTGAAATAAATTAATATCTCCACATAAGTCGCTCATTTTTAACTTTAGGAAATAGGTGATATGAGCTTTGTTGTTGAGAATGTTTTTACGAATCGAAATGCATGATAAAATAGAGAGTGTTCTATTTGAAAAACATTTCATTTTATGAAATATTTTGAATACGTGACTGTCAATTTTTTTATTTCTGGCATGGAAGGCCATTAAAAATGCTACTAGTTTGCCCATTTCTCCGAATTCTTAGGATCAATAATAACGGAGTTGGGAATGGTGGCGACTTAATTTGGAACACCCTATATAAGGAAACATTGACTCTAGACACAAGGCAACTCTACTCTACTTTTTCGAAACTATTATGAGGCAACACAAAAAAACATGGACAAAAATGGACAACCATTATGCATATCGACACAATATTAATTCAACCTCTGTGCCAAAATCACAGAAAAATACTTAACAAAAGTGTTATATATATAATCTTATTCTATCAGATATCAAAACTATCGTTGGCAATAATACAGGGTGAGGCACCGAAAACGAAACAGATCGAATATCTTCAAAACACATGTGTTCTGAAAAAAATGCAAAAACACGTCGATTTGTAATCCAAGAGGGACATCTTCCTATCATAACCTCAACTGTCATACCTCTTCCCCCACCCCTCGGTGACTATCACCCAAACAATTTGAATAGGAAAAGTAGTAAGTGTGACACATCGTTGAAAAGGTAATTTCATAAGGAATTCAATTTTAGCTACCTAACTTTCGATTTTGGAGCCTTCTTGCGGGAAAGAATACTGTTCCGTATGTCAAATTATGATACTTCATAACAAGCTAATTTGACATAAATTCGGTGACAATGCATTATGGAGTTTTTCTAGGGAAAAAAACAAGATGGCGGCTTCACAATTGCGGACAAGATTCGCAATTATGGTCCGATTTGATTCAAAATTGATAAGTAGTGGTTTTCAGGGTCGGAAATTATGAGTTATTTTTCAATGCAAAAAATCAAGATGGTGGCTCCAAAATGGCGGACGAAATTTGTAATTATGGTTCGATTTAACCCGACACCAAAAACGAATTCTTCGAAACACATGTGTTGTGAACATAATGCAAAAATACGTCAATTTTAAATCCAAAGGGGGACAAATCCTATCGTTACCCCAACTGTCATACTTCTCTTCCCACCCCTTGGTCATTCATACAATTTGATTAGGGAAAGTACTAAGAGTGACACAGCATTGAAAAGGTAATTCCAAAAGGAATTCAGAAATGTGAGTGTTCGCTACTTAACTTTTCATTTTTGCGCTCTATTGCAGGAAAAACAACTGTTTCGTTTTTCAATTCATATTTTATTTGAAAGGTAATGCCAACAATTCACGAAAAAAAACAACAATTGAAAAAATTACATAATCCAAACATCGCAAACTACTTTAATTAACAGTAGATGCTTAAAGTGTTCGCCATGAACTGCCATAAATGATTATAAGTTATTCTCGAAACGCCGTCTGACGTTTTTGAGCATTGATGGCATTCGTACCTTTGGAATAACAATTGACTTACTATGCCTCCATCTGAATTATTTTCTTTCGTGTAATTCAATATTTATATGAAAGTAGCTGTTCAAATAAGATTCCTCTTGGCTGGGATTGAATCAAATAGGTGAATGAATGTCATTACGATGTCATCGATGACATAAGCAGATCAAGCTTATTCCGTGACATTCAAAATCGTAATTCATGTATGAAGTGTGTGTATTTTCTATAATGTTATCCAATTTGGTACTGAAGAGCCTTAGGGCAAGTGTCTTAAGGCGAAACATCGGTGTATACCAGTAAGGGTGACAGTGTTCTTTGTGAGTACAATTTATTACCATTCATTCAAAGTAGAACTCATGTGAATGATATCTGATTCTTATTCTACAACAAATGTTTGATATACAAACTGAGTAGAGAAAAGTATCTTCTGTATAATTCAGTGTTCATATAGAAGTATTTGTTTTGAAAGAATTTTTTTTCTTGCGTGTAATTCAATGTTTATATGAAAGTAGCTATTTCAGGAGGACTTTCTTTCAGTTTGTGTCTGAAAGTTACTTCTTTGCATGATCTACACATTCATGTATAGAGTTTCAAATTGATTACTTCCTTCCTTTCTTTGGAAGATTCTCTCATCCCTTTTTTTTGTATCAGATGGAGTAGTAGAAAGCCAAAAACTTTCTTTCCCAAAAGAAAAAAAAATTAATCACTCCTAAAATTATAACCCCTTCAATTCGAAAAACCTTTTGTTCCAGTGCTTATTTGTGTCAGTTTCTTGACAGTAGTACGCCAGGTACATTGAAGAATGAAATAATTTTTTTTTATTCTATTCAGGATAGGGTAGGAATAATTGAATATTATTTCAAAAATAATGAATGTGTCAACAAAGCCAGTAGAATTTCCAATGAGCAACACCCAAACAAAAACGTATAGCGTATATACGTTTTGGAACTGATTTCAAAATTTCGACAAACGGGATCTGTGGCAAATAAAACACGTCAAATTGAAAACCCACTAAGAAACGAAGCAGTGGAGGTAGAAGTTTTAGGACAGGTTGCTGCGGATCCAACTCTTGGTACACGAAAGCTTGCCGAATTATCTGGAGTAAGTCGACGTACTGACGGGCGAATTTTGAAAGGTCACAAATTTTGCTGTAGCGGTTCGTCAGTATGAAAGATTTCACAGACACTGGATTGGAAGAAGGGGATGCATTGAATGGCCTCCTCGATCTCCAGATTTATTCCCCTTAGATCACTTTTTGTGGGGCCATTTAAAAAGTGAAATATACACCACTCAGCTAGGTTCGTTAGCAGAGTGACGTCAACGTATTACTACCGAATGTCGTCAAATAACCCCAGACATGCTCCAAAACGCCAGACAATGTTTTGAGACAAACTTATACCCATGTATGGCAGTGAATGGAGAGCACTTCGAGCATCTACTATGAATCAATGTAGTTTGGAATGATGTTAGTTAAATTTATGCACAATTTTCCAATTTTCAAGTTATGTTATTTTTTCAAATTTTGTTTTTTTTTTTTCGTGAATTGTTCACATTACCTTTTGAATAAAATGTGAACTGAAAAACGAAACAGTTGTTTTTCTTGCAATAGAGCGCCAAAATGGAAAGTTAAGTAACAAACACTCACATGTCTGAATTCCTCATGGAGTTACCTTTTCAATGCTGTGTCACACTTAGTACTTTCCCTAATCAAACTGTATGAATTACCAAGGGGTGGGGAGAGAAGTATGACAATTGAGGTAATGATAGGATTTGTCCCCTTTGTATTTAAAATTGACGTGTTTTTGCATTATGTTCACAACACATGTGTTTTGAAAAATTAGTTTTCGGTGTGGAGTTAAATCGAACCATAATTATAAATTTCTTCCGCCATTTTGGAGCCACCATTTTGATTTTTTGCAGTTTTTTTCTCACAAGAAGGCTCCAAATCGAAAGTTAGGTAGCTAAAATTGACATGGCTGAATTCCTTATGAAATTACCTTTTCAACGATGTGTCACACTTACTACTTTCCCTATTCAAATTGTTTGAGTGATAGTCACCGAGTGGTGGGGGAAGAGGTATGACAGTTGAGCTTAGGATAGGAAGATGTCCCCACTGGATTACAATTCGATGTGTTTTTGCATTCATTTCAGAACACATATGTTTTGAAAATATTCGATATGTTTCGTTTTCGGTGCCCCACCCTGTATGTTCAAACATAAGCTTAAAGCTTTCTCAGGTTTGCCCAAAGCACATACACCAATATGTTGA
This sequence comes from Leptinotarsa decemlineata, assembly GCF_000500325.1. Lineage (NCBI taxonomy): Eukaryota > Metazoa > Arthropoda > Insecta > Coleoptera > Chrysomelidae > Leptinotarsa > Leptinotarsa decemlineata. Next base: position 203,499 of record NW_019289691.1, read on the forward strand.
TGTGAAAAATACATATTACTACAATCTATAAATGTTGGTGGAAGATGTATGTGGTTGAAATTGTGTAATCTGTAGCTTGATTTGTTTCTTTCATTTTTGAATATAGGGTGTTTGTTTGATTGATTTGTGGGTGATGTTCGATGCAATATACCTATTACGACTGTTTCATTACACATACACTCAAATAATAATAATAATAATAATATCCCCCCTATCGGGGGATAGGGCCTGACCAGCGCACACTACGGTGAAAAAAAAAAAAATAATAATAAACCCTGATATTGATATTATCGCACTGAGCTAATTCACTTATGGTACCCCTACTTCTATTATAAAATCTCATCGATACCGACTTTGAGGTATTCAGAACTAGACGATTACGATCACACCAGCTTGTGAACTGGTCTATAATCAGTCTAACTCTTGTTAGCAAATCATCTGAAGTAGGTCCAGCGACTGTAATGGTGGTGTCGTCAGCGAACATAGTTAAATAGCAATCACTCATATATTCCGACAGATCATTGACAAAAATTAAAAACAATAGGGGACCAAGAACAGAGCCTTGGGGGACCCCCAATCTAACCTCGCGTTCATTAGACATTGAATTTATTTGCTTTACAATTATGCTACGACCATTCAAGTAAGACTTAAACCATAGTACTATGTTATTAGGCAAACCAAGCACACTTAATTTGGTCAACACAAAATTTGTTGATACCGTGTCAAATGCTTTTGACAGGTCAAAAAACACACTGATAATAAAATCATTTTTATCAAGTTTTTCATAAATATGACTGAGAAAACAATAGCTAGCTGTTTCAATAGAATGATTTTTCCTAAAACTGTGTTGGCAGTTTGATAGCAGGGTATTACTTTCCAGATAGCTGATAATTCTGCTAGCCACTAATTTCTCATATAGTTTGGAAAGTTCACAAAGCAGAGAAATTTGTCTGTAGTTATCTATTTCGTCTTTACTACCTTTTTTAAACAACGGTAAAATTAGAGCTTTTTTGAATTCATCAGGAAAATATCCTTGGATGAATGATTGATTGAAAAGATAAGTGAGTGGGTCGATTATAGCATCTATTATGCTCTCAATAGTACTCATAGATGGATCATCAACGCCTGATTACTTTTTATTTTTCATTAATTTTTGGGTATCATGTATCTCACGTTTAGTTATGGGACTGTCTTCGTATGGATAGAGAATATTAAGCTTAGTACTTGTAGTGCAAGGCAGTGATAAGTTGAGTCCAAAGTGATTATTTATGAGAGATTCAGCGGCTTTTGAAAAATGCTCGGCAAATGCTTCAGCTACTTCTAAGGGCTTCCCAATGGTTTTGGATTCAAGTTTCAGGTTGATGTTACTATCAGCACAGGAAAACCCACGTTTGCCAAGCTGATTGTTTATTATATTCCACGTTTCCCTAGTTTTATTGGTAGCATTGCTAATTTTTGCGAAAAAGTAGTCTAATGTTTTTTTTATGCTCTTTAAGTCTATTTTAATAATTAGACATGCTCTCTATTTATATTAACAATAGGTAATTTCAATGTGATTTCTATATACAATTTTTCTCCAGCTTTTTTTCATCATACTGAAAGGAACTTCATTTTTAAAATTTGATTTATTATAATATGTGGTATGTTACTATGATATAATCCACACACAGATTCATCCTTCTATGGAAACTCTATATTTATTTGTCGTTAATTGAGATTATTGTGTATTTCAAATTGAATGGCAGATAAATATAATTATTATTATATCGGAAGAGATATTGAATATTGAAATTTTTCAACTGATTGGATGTAACTTGTAATGATATTGAAATATATTCCTTGTTATGTGTCAAATAAGTCTTTTAAAATTCTGAAAAGACTGGGTTTTTGGCTTTCATTTCTTCATTTCTGAACAAAAAAATCCCAAAAACTCAATATCTCCTAAAAATATAGCCCTTTGAACTTGAACCGGTAACTTGTTCTGAACCTATAAATTGTTTTTACTATATTCTTTTTCCAGAGAAAATTTCAAAGAAGAGAATCAAAATACCCATCATGTTTCCTGACATCACCTTAAAATTAGTGGAACACCTATGAATACCAATACCAAATCATTTAGTAAAAGGCTAGAAGCAGATTTTAAAGCAGTAGTATCTCAATCCAACTTTTACCGATCTATACCAACGAGTAATGAAATCTTCTCACCCAGCTTATTACCAATTCCCTGTAATATTGATGACTTAACTAGCAATACGCCAAATTTTGAGTTGCCAGAACAGAAGAGAATTAAAACACGCCAGGAAACTTGCAGCGATACATTTTCTGAGAAAAATTTGAGTCAAAATGAAACACATTCAATTCTATCTCACAATCAAATTCATTTCATTTCTGAATCGCTATCGAAAAATAATAATAGGGTGTCCGAACATTACGAAATTTCAGCTTCACCTCAAAATCCCCATCCACAACCATACAATTGTAGTATAAGCTCGAACAATGCTGTTATTTTTGAAATGTGTAGTGTAGATAGAGTAAATAAAGCTAGTTTGACTCCTAATGAACCTTCAATTACCAGTACGGAGTACGGAGGGTATCCAAGCTACAGAAGCACACAAAGAAGCGCTAGGGAGCAGGATCCAGACACAAGAAATCCAATCGAACCTCTTGATCCGCATCACAGTTATCACCCGAATCACTACCCGAATCACCATCATCACCACCACCATCACCATCACCATCGAGAAGGAAGTGTTAAGAGGGGTCAGTTCACCAGGAGTCTGTCAAATACTGAACCGCCGACAGAGGAAAAAACAGGTGAGGTTTTCAGCAGTTGAGTTTCACATACAAATAAACGGGTCACACGAAATTACTTCTGTTGAGGTTCCAAACTGAACTTTCTCTATAATTATTTGTGTTCGAAAAATAATTGAGGGGAAGTAGAACAATATGGAACCATGCAACATAAAGTGTGAATATGACAACAATGTGCTCATATGAAACTTCAAATTCATATCGAAATATTTGTTCCCTCTGCCGTATATGTAAGATACTACTTCAGATCTAAATGAATAAATTTACAAAATGAAAGTTCGCTGACGTCACTGTCTTTCTCCGTTCTTTGCTTGATTGACCATCATATGATGAATCTTTCAGAATAGTAGTAGAGGTAGTATAGTTGGTGAGAAAGGTACACATGATTTAAGTTGCAGGAGAAATGCAGGGCGTACATCTCGACATCACGAGGTGAACAACATATTGAAACGAGCTATGTTGTCAGCGGATGTTCTTGCAATTCTGGAACCCTTAGATACCAGTCGAAATGATGATAAACGACCAGATGGTATGTCTCTCAAACCATGGAAATACGGTAAACCTGTGGTATAGGATTTCATTTGCGTTGACACGGTCTCGGCTTCCCAACTAGCTGAATGTTCGAAGTCCGCTGGAACCGTAACATTGTCTGGCGAAAAATTGAAACGAAAAAAAAAACAGAATCTTGGTAACAACTATCTGTTCCATCCGGTAGCGGTTGAAACTTTTGGTGTTTATTACCCGAAGTCTCTGTTATTCGTTCATGAACTCGGAAAGAGAATAGGCCAAGCAACGAAATATCACGGTTCTACCTCTTTTTTGAAAGAAATAATTAGTATTGCTATTCAACGTGGTAATGCTGCTTCAGTCCTTGAGACTATTCCTCCTTCATATAAGTTTGATGAGATCATGCATTGCCCCTATTCCAGTATGAAACTAAAATCTCTTCGAAACAAGCCGAGATATGTGGATATTCCTCAGTCTCCTATCAAGGTTAATTCGCAAGTGATGGATACACCTTCTTATTATTCAGTCCGGTCAATGGACTTAAGTCATGCTTGCCCCCCAAATATGAGTTGCAATCATCGTGGTTCTGGTTCCCTCTCAGTGGAAGAGCTTCATGAAGCAAGAGCCGAATTGATCCCTCTACGAAACCTTTTATCACTTGAAAGAATCTATTGCAGCTTGAGAAATGGTTCTTATGCATGTTCTTCCTTAGGAATCAGTAGAGAGTTGTCCTGAAAATCTACATGAATAGCATTTTACAAGTGTTGTTCATGACGAAGAATTTCAAGAACAATGTTTCAACGATGAACGTGAATGTTTCCTACTTATTCACCAAACTCAAACACTTGTTCATGCAGCTGCAGTTTCGTAAGAATTATCATCTTTCCCTCCAACCGATTTCCTGGAATCTTTGAAGTCCACTAGATACTCGTTAGGACAGCAAGAGGATTGTTCCGAATTCTTGAGGTTCTTGTTGAATACTCTTCGTGAGCAAAACAATAGCAGAATCAATACTCTTGACCGCTCTAGATTGGATGATTTCGTACAGTCTATCTCATCTTGTGTTTATAGTAATAATAATAATAAATTAATTCATTGACAGCTGAAATAACATGATACAATATGGAGAAAAACAAAATACAAATTTGTCAATAGGATACAAGATTGAACAGAGTCCATTCTTCCTCTTGCACCTCAAAATCTTTACTTTGTAGGAAATGTTCAAGAGGTAGCAAAAACGTAAACTGGAACTTCAACTAGCGTTTCCTAATATGACTAATAACTACTCCGTGCAAACCTTATTGTTGAATCATCTGAAAATGGAACTTTCAACAGATGATGATCGACTGTATTACCAAACATGCGCCAAACTAATTGACTGTTACAAGAAAATAAGTATAGCTGAAGCACCAGTCAATCTAATAATAACACTGATGATCTTCAAACATGACTCAACATCTGACGGAAGCGCCAACCTCTTACGAAGGTTCGAAATAGATGTACACTTCAATCCAGCAGACCACTATCATAATCTTCATGCAGTCATTGTTCACTGTGGTTCTGGCTTCGAATCTGGTCATTATTACCCATTGGTTAAAGACTAAACAGACTGGTTTAAGTTTGACGATAGTCGTGTTACTAAGTGTTCTGGCGATGCATTGAATTTAAAGCGTTATGATTGGAAGAATTTCTAAAGAAAGTCAAAGCTTTCTAATTACACTAGTTTACAGCCAATTTACGACTGTAATTCCAAATACAGTTCTTCTTTAAATGTTGGTCCCTAAATGCGAAAATGATAGTAAAAATTTCCTGACACGTAAGATTTTTTTTACAAAAATTTAATGAACATGACATTTCAAATTTGCTTTTCCCCTAAATTGAGGAAATTGTCTAAAATCTGGCAACACAGCGGCTCTGCACAGTATTCGAACCAGCTTTCGCTGTATATGAGACTTGTAACTTGTAATAAAAGTATAATATTAGTGTTATATTTGTGAATAAAATAAGTTGACTCTTGTAAACGCAGTATCACATATTTGAACTCGACGTACACAATAGAATAAAAATGTTCAAAGTACAGAAACGTGGCTGCGTTAATCCCGCAGATAGTTTTTGCTATATATATGGCCAGTGTACTCCGAAACCGCAGAAACCGTCAGTTAATCAAATAACCAAAGTAGCTTACATAAGTATTTTGAATCTGTTATTGGTGATCAAGATCGCGATTGGGCTCCTCACATATGTTGCCAAACCTGTGCAGCAAATCTAAGTAACTGGTTAAATGGCAAATGCTCTTCTATGCCTTTTGCAGTTCCAATGATTTTGCAAGAAACAACAAATCATTACAAGGACTTCTACTTTTGCATGACAAACGTGTCGGTTTTTCCAGAAAGAGCAAACACAAAATTGCATATCCGGATATTCCTTCTGCAAGAAGACCGGTTCTTTATGGAGAAGGTATACCAATTCCAAGCAGTTCCACCCCCGGCAAAAAATGCTGAACTATTAGGGTCTAGATTACAACAATGGAATTATGGAATTTACTAGCCCCTAAAACCATCCTATCCTCATTTTTTACTATGCATGATAAAATGTGTGTTTGTGTAAATCCAAATGGCGTGATGGAAAATTAGGATTTGCACATAATCCGGACGAATGGTGTTTATTTATAGATTCGTCTAAAACAAGTTTGAAAGCCATTCTGCTCCATAATGGTAACAAAAGACCCTCCTTTCCTCTTGCACATGCAGTTGCCATGAAGAAACACACGAAAGTATGTCACTTATTCTAAATGCAATAAGTAATCATACGTATAAGTGGAATATGCGGTGACCAAAAAATCATAGGAAGACTACGTCTTCAGGGTGGATTTACGAAGTTTTGCTGTTTTTTTTGCCTTTGGAACAGTAGGGCAACACAGAGCCATTATCAAGTGAAAGAATGGCCTCCGAGAGATAAATATATTTCAGGTCAAGCTAACGTGAAGAATATACCTCTTATTAATCCCAAAAACGTTTTGTTACCTCCATTACACATTGAACTGGAGTCAATGAAAAATTTTCTAAAAGCATTAGACGAAGAAGGTGATGCGTTCAAATATCTTGAAAACGTTTTTCCAAAATTAAGTGATGCAAAGCTCAAGGAAGGTATATTCGTTGGACCACAAATTATTAAACTACTAAGTGATCAACAGTTTGATCAAAAATTAAGTAATGTTGAGTTAGCTGCATAGAGTTCTTTCAAAAGAATTGTTTCGGAGTTTTTAGGAAACAAGAAAGTAGAAAATAACGAAACACTTATAGAAGAACTACTTGAAAACTACTGCGGAATGGGATGTCGCATGTCTCTCAAAATCCATTTCTTGCACTCTCATTTGAATTTTTTCCCAGAAAATTTGGGTGCTGTCAGTAACAAATAAGGGGAAAGGTTACACCAAGATATACTGGCAATGAATTAACACCAAGGCAAATAGGATGCATCAATTATGAGGGATTATTGTTGGTTCCTTATGAGGGAAAACGATGAAACATATAAACGAAAGTCAACATTTGTAAAAAGGTTTTGCACAATGAAGTGTGATATCCTCAAAATATATTGTTTTTTTCTTGTTTTGTTCTTATATTTCCCTATAATATGTGAACATTTGTGTATAAAATAAAAAAACTATAACTCAAAATCTTTACGTGATGGAAAATTTTTGATGCGAAGTATATGTCAAAAAGATACGGTTTCCTCTCTCATCTTCGAGAGGCTATTGAACAACTTGCCATACTGATTTTTTTATAAATTCTCAATTTTAGAGATTTTAGTGCCATATTTTTCATTACTCTCGTCGTCGTAAAAATTATAAACGTTTCAGTATATTTTCAGATGGTAGTTTGAGTGATACAGCCGTAAGTCATCTCCAAGGACTTGAAGTTCCCCAAAAAGAGGTTAGCAGTAGAAAGGAGAACCAGAGAGACAGGGAGCGGGAGAGACAGAATCAATTTGTCGGTCTCAACAAGAAGAGCAGCTCGACAAGCCAACTTTCAGCCACAGGTGAGGTTATCTGTTGCTAAACTAGCTCACTGGCTATCATAATCTGTCTGACCTACTAATGTTTGGGAATTAGAGTATAAGTTTGTCATAGATCAGTTAGAATAGTACTCGATGTCTTCTATCAACTAAAAAAAACGTGAATGCTCTTCCTTTTTTCCTTTACACTTATATCGAATTGCGTAGGTCGAAAACGAAGGATGGGATTTGGTAAAAGAGGAAAAACTTCATTTACTGTGCATAGATCCGAAGAAGTGTTACCAGGAGATGTGCGTTTGTCGAAGCAAGGATCTTCAGCGTCTAGTGATGGAGAAGGGTCGGCTGATGGTGACAGGTCTCGATTTTACTTCTTTTGATAAACCCAAGGCGGAATCATAATCAAGTGTTATTTGTTTTTGCATTCTCGAAGAAATAACGGATTTTGAGTTACTTTATTCACTAAAAGTATTTCGTTGTTTCGAACTTGCATTTGTACCCTGAAATGAGGAAAATCAAAAGTTCTTTCAATGAATTTCGACTCGAATTTTTGAGCATAAGATTTTGCCGACTCATAATTAGTCACTCTTATTGGAAAATTGAGAAGTTCCAGAGGAGAAATGAAGAATTTTATGGAAGAGTGGTTTTTTATTCAAATACATTTTATTCAAATATACATACGTATGTTAAAATATCCAAGTGACGAATTCCTGAGACAATTTAAAAAAAAAGTCTGTATGAACTTGTGTCCGAAAATGCTTCGTTTGGAAAATACGGAGGTGTTGAAATTGAATTTTTTTGTTCGCATTTTGAAAATAACTTTTACAAAAAATAAGTTATTTGCCCTAACTTTTTTGACAGTAAACTTTGGGTACTTTTCATAAAAAAACTTAATTTCCTCACCTCCTCAACCAAAAGGTACACCTCCTCAACAACACTGGAGGTGATCGTTTTCGAGATATTTACAATTTTCTATATCGATGCATATTACTTAGCTCCTAGGTATCTAGGAGCTAAGTAACTCGTAACTCCTGATATCAGGTGATATCAGAAAATTGCAATAGCGGAGTTTTAGTGACTAGTGTGTTGAATATGAATGAGACAAGTTTACAAAATAACATTTTCGTGTCTATTATTTTTCAAATGGCGACCATTTTTTGACAAGCACTTTCCGAAAAAAGGATTTTTTGACAAATCTAACGATACTAATTTATTTGCGATTGGATTACAAATAAGAACATAAATTAAATATTACTGAGGAAAATACTCGATACAAATTCATTTACTTTTGTCAAGNTTACAATATACAGGGTGTTCCATTTAAAAATTCAGAACCGCTGAAACCGGAAGTGACCGGAAAGTGAAAAATATGTGAAAACATTCCTCTCCACATACCATTCAACTGTACCAAATCTCATTTCAATTCTCCTAATAGTCTAGAAATTATGACTTGTCTAATAGATTCGTTGACACCCGGTATATCTCGAAAACGATTACCTCCAGCGTTGTTGGGGAAGTGTACCTTTTTTACTTGGAAAAGGTGTGGGAATTAGGTTTTTTCATGAAAAGTACCAAAAGTTCACTGTCAAAGAAGTTAGGGCAATTTGAAATAAATAATGACAGGGCAGCGCCCTCTAGATATTACATAAAAATTAATACATAATCATGATTTCCCACGTCAAAAAAAACCTGGGTACCGAATTTCGTGCAAATAACTTATTTTTTGCAAGAGTTATTTTCAAAAAGCGAACAAAAAAATTCAATTTCAACACCTCGTATCTCCGAAACGAAGCATTTTCGGACACAAGTTCATGTATACTTTTTTTCTTAAAATTGTCTCAGGAATACGTCATTTGGATATTTTAATGTACTTATTTTCCACCCTGTATACAGGACGTACTTTTTAGCTGATACCACTATTGCCATCTCGAAAACGGTAGATCCTATAAGGACGATTAAATGGAACAAACGTTGCTTATTTAGGGATGCAACACACTGGTATTTTCAGATCTATAAAATCATCAACGGTTTCTGAGATATTTGCAAAAAACTGAAAATGACCGATTTTATTTTTTTGTTATACCGCCCCCATTTTCAATAATAATATCAAAAAACGACATATAAACTTGGTGCGAACTCATTTTTCAATGCAACGTTTCGTTCATTGAATTCCATCATCAATATTTTTTTAAATACAGACTTGTATATTTTTTCATACATTTCCGTAGTCATTATGATTACAAATCCGTTGACGTCACAACATATGTATTTCTCGATGGTTCTTCCCGAAACCACATCATCAATATTCTATCATTCAACTTTTTTTATTCAATGAGAAATCCAATATCAAACTGTTGTTGTAGCACATAGTTAACAGTATCGTCAATACATCTGATTGAAAAAAAGACAGAAAAGAAAATGTAACGAAATAATAAATGATAGAAAATGAACACCATAACGGAATGTCTCACGTTACATTTTTTAAATTACCGTCTCACGCAATATCGCATCAAATGTTCAAATTGTCTTTCATAATTTCTTAAACAAATACTTGCTCTAGAAATAGTGTGCTTGTGGCAGTTCTCTAACATCTGTGGAGTGATAGCGATGCAGGTACCTACTCCTTATCGAATCTTTCAATTCGTCAATATTTTGAAAATTTTTTTCTGAATACTTGATCTTTCATGAAGCCTCACAACAAAAAATCTAGAAGAGAAAGGTCCGGTGTGCGTGGTGGCCATTCAATAGGACCTTTATTTCCTATCCACCTTCCTGGCATAGTTGTATTGAGGAATTCTCTGCAGATTCTCCTTCGATGTGGTGGAGCTCCGTCGTGTAGTCCCTGATAACAAATCCAAGTATAATTCCCCGGTCAGAGATGTTTAAAAAAAGTGGGGGCCAATCATTTTATTATCAAGAACACCAAGCCATACGTTAACACCATATCTCTCTTGAAAATTGGTAACTCTATGTAAATATTCATTTTCTTGTCGCCAATGATAATGTTTATTCCTGTTGAACCATCCGTTATTGATAAAAGTACTTTAATCACACCACAATTTTTTTTACAAATTTCATTATCTTGGCGAAATTTTCTAATGAGCCATCTACAAAAAACCTTTCTCCTGTTGAAGTCCGTTGAACGCAAGTGTTGAACTTTCCTGGCTCGATTAGGCTTGAGTTTATTTTTCTTCAAAATTTTCCGTACATACGTAGTGGATATGGCCGAATTATGAGCAATCTCCCTCAGAGATACTTCCTTGTTCTCAGTTTTTCTATTTTCCATTAATCCAAAATAAAATTAATGTTACTTTATTATTATTGTGAATCTTCTTTGAACTCGCCTAAAACGCCGATTTCATTATCGCCACCACATTCAGTAACGGTACATTTTCTTTCAGAGGGTTTTTCAAAAGATCCATAATTCCGTAAAGTATTTTCGATTCGTTGAAAATATCTTTGATTAGGTTGTCGTTGAGGATACAATTCCTGATACATTGCCAGAGATTTGGTAGCATTCCTCAAACATCTCGAATACACAAAAAGCATATCCACTTTTTCGTCATTGGAAAAATTCATGTTTCTCCCTTAAAATCGCGCAACGATTTGAATAACTTTTATTTTGTGTGTGACAATTAACTTGACATTCACATTCAAGTATTTCATGGCTTAATTCAAAAAAGAAATTATCGCTTATCATGTTTCTCGTGAAAATCATCTATGACTTTTTCAATACAGTATTTTTATTATTTGATTCTTGTTGATATCCTTATTTTCTGAACAGAAATTTTTGGGTAGCTACAAATTTCCAAAAGGCATTGGAAATTATGAATGACTTGGAATTGATACATAGATTATTGGTCTCTCTTTTTCAAGACGACCCTTACAGAAATTTAGTTATACCTATCTCTATCTNTGAGTTTGCTCCACTTGCTGACGCTCGTTTTGCAATAATCCCCACTCACAAAATAAAATGCCACTTTCAACACTTGTAGGTAAAACGTAAATAACTATTTTTCCACAAAAACGGCTTTATTAAGAAAACTTGACGATTTAGGTATGGGGACATCTTGAAGCATTTTTCACCATCTTTCAATTTACCGAGTAATATACGGGGGATTTCATTTGAAAAAATGAACTTTCAACTACTTTTATGCACAATGGAAATAATAGAAATTTTAGCACGCCCTGTATGATATGGAGTCGATTTCTTGGTGTTATTTGAATATTTCAAGTTTGTCCAAACTATCATCAAAATATCAACTTTTCATGAATTGAGAGTACTGATGTACTTAATTTCAATTAAGGCTATGTTTTAGACCATAGTTAGCACAATTTATTTTTTATCTCGAAAACAGATAAAGCGAACTCAAAGAACTCAATATCATCAAGCTAATTGCGGTAAACAATGGGTTTAAATCCGAATTATTAAACAAAATACTTGCCAAGAAAGTCTACACAAAAGCGATTCGAGACATTTTTCCCATTGATAAGGTAGATAATCAAAATTATAGAGCTGTAACCTATTTTGGACAACCAACGGAAAAAGTGGCTTCATTTTTGAGGAAGCGAGATATCAAAATTGCATATAGAACAAGTAATACGTTAGGAAAGCTAGTTAAAAATAATAAGAATAAAACATCCAAATTCGAGAATTCAGAAGTATATAAATTAAGGGGTGGAACGTGCTCTAGGGTATATATTGGTCAAACTAGCAGGACATTTAGGAATCGAATCCAGGAACATCATAAGAGCTATGTAAATAAGAAAACAAATTCAACATATTCAAATCATCTTCTAGAAGAAAATCACATCTTTATAATGAAGAGTAGGAAATTTTGCACATTGAAAATAAAGTTTTGAAACTGAATCATTTGGAAGCAATGGTAATTAATATACTTCAAAATTCAATAATATACATTCTAATGAATGACCAACTAGATTTGAAAAGATCACCATTATTGAACTTGTTTTCTTAAAAACCCAGAAAGAATTATTATTGATGTAGATGTGAGGCAATATGCTTTAGGTAATCATAATTGAGTAGGTACGAGATGTAGAGGTTCAGGTAATTTCTTACAGGTAGTCTCAATTATGGTTACCTGTAGTATATAAATATGAATGTAAGGATTTGATGTATTAATGACTTGAAAAAGCTAATGTTTAGCGAAACATGTTGTGATATATTTTTTCAATAAAGTTTGTGGAGATCAAACCGTTCAGGTGTAGTTTGTGAAATTACTATGGATCTTCATCGAGTAACGGCCGAATCAATAAATAAAGGCACAGCTGTTCGCAGATTGTACATTTTAGAAAATATCTGAAATAAATGAACAAATCTCCACCTGTGAAAACTGTGGATGGCTTATCTGAATAATTATTGATTTCAAATGTATTCGTGAATGTTTCATAAATAAGGAAAATATCAAAATATCTATCTGGATGAAGGTGGTAGTAATCTCACAATCAAGCAACACAACACAAACACAATCTATTGAGGTTTATACAAAACGAAATAAGTTGATATTTGAACAATTGAGTTAAATGATTCAGCAAGTAATTAACCAGCTTTGTTTTTATTTTTTGTAAGCCATATAACCTCACGAAATAATAAGCCTTATATGAGAGGAAAAAAAAAGAAAAATCAAAAAGGAGTTGGAAAAAAAATCGTCAGTTTTGTTGACAATTCATTTCAAAAATCATTACGAGTTCTTCGACTGTCAATTGTCAAAATTTCACTTTATACCATTTTAACTGCAAATTTATAAATGTAGTTAGAACTTAATATTGTTATTTTTTTTGTGTGGTTGTAGTAATAAAGACGTTCATTATTATTATTATTACTAATCCGATTTTTTTCTGAAACTGTTGAATTTCTCAGCCGTGAAAACAAAATAAAGTAGACAGAATCAATCAATGCTCAAAAATTCAGGTTCAGGAACTTTTCTTTTTTATTCATTTAAGGGTACCTTCCAGGATATGAAACGTAGAAATACCTATAGATTTTCATAAAGTGACATAAGTTACTCGAAAGGACCCCGCACAAATCTTACATATAAATTGTATAAATAGTGTTAAGTTTATTTTTCCCATTTATTAGTCACTTTAGATTTCTGTTAAATTCATCTTCAGAAAATCACTATAATATTCGGCTACAAATCTGGCCATTGGCTTCGATAATTTGAAAGACTGTTTTTCTTTGTCTTATCAAATCCATCTAGTCTATTTCAAATTGAGGTCCAGCAAATCTTTGCTGATCTTGTGGGTTGAAGTTCAATAAGAAATTCTACATAGAACTTGACATGCGAAAGTTTTCTGTCTTTCTGGACGACACAGTTCTTGTGTATTTGATGGTGAACAAAGTCGATTCATTATTATCTACTATTATTATTATTTCAATGTATAGTTCTGAAATGTTCTATACTGGTCATTTTTCAGCTGATCCCCCTATTGCTATCTCGAAAACTTTAAGTCCTACAAGGTCGTTTGAATTGGACAAACGTTCTATATTTTGGGGAACTAGAATGATTTTTTTCGGATCGAGAATATTAGTGGTTATTTTTGAAATATTCTCAAAAAAATAGAATAGTTGAATTTCGTTTTTTGGCTCTACCGTCTCCATTTCGAATGATATAAAAAAAGAGAGGAGGATTTTCAATACTGTTTCATATTTGTCATAATCTAATATAATTCAAACGACGTTTCGTTCATCATATATCATTATCAATTTTTTTAAATACAGCCATGTATTGTAATACGTCCTGAATTTGGCTACAAAAATCGATAAAAAACTAGAGGCCCGTATTTGAAAAAAATAAGGTTGATGATGAAATATAATTAAGTAAACGATGCATTGCAAATTGTTTTTATCAGATTACAGCATATATGAAACAGTATGGAAAATATACCTGCTCTTTTATATAATTCGAAATGGAGGTGGTAGAGCCAAAAAACAACAATCTAGTTTTTGGCAAATATTTCAAAAACAACCGCTGATATTCTCGATCTTAGAAAAATATTATTCTAGTTCCCCAAAATTGGATACTTTTGTCAAATTTAACCGACCTTGTAGATTGTAGGTCTTACCGTTTCCAAAATAGCAATAGTGACATTAGCTGAAAAAATGGTCTGTATATTTTTGTAGTCATTCAGATCCATTATCACAAACGATACACTGATCTCCAACTCGTACAACTGAGTAACTGTAATCGTGATTTTTTTAAAACAAAACACAAGCTCTACACGTATGTTTGACATTTCACCAGATCTACTACCTACTGAGCAAGAGAATGTTGCAGAATTACACATATGAAATGTGTAATGTTAACCTTCACGCTGTTACAGCCGTATTACAGAAACATGTTTCTGTACCTTCTAAATGAAACTGTCAGTCAATTTTATTACCCAATTTTGCTAAAGCAGAAATTAGAAAGGTCCTAAACATATCAATGGCATCATCATATCAACTTTTTATTGACTATTTTTTATACTTTCACCGTCCATAAATTAATCACTAATTTGAAGAGTATTGATTTATCTAGTAGGTGAATATAAATATAAAAAATGTTTAAACTTATTGGGGTGAACTAGATTGGTACTTTTTTCACATGTATGAATTTATCTATTATAAGTTCTCTTTCAGATTGTTGAAAGTGTAACTCGAAGAAGGTCACAAATCCTGTTTTTCTTCAGGACAATTTTTATTTTTATATACAGTGTGGTCCACTAAGTCTGCAACAAATGGGAAACTTTTTTATTATCGATTTCTCAGAAAATTTTATTCTTGACAAAAGTTGGTGCATGTTCCACAACTATACCTGAAATGGCTTTATGACAAACACCATACAGGATAGGCCAAAAAATATAAAGTTCCTTCAATAGTAAAGTGTCCTTATTTCAAAAACTATAGAAATATGTTGAAGAGAATTAAAAGTTGCTTAGAATTAAAAGATATGTTCAAATACGAAGTCATGGCCGGCTATTCAAATTTTTTTTCTTTTGAAAAATTTTGAATTACCCGCGGATGATACATATTTTTACTATCTTGATTCAATATGTATTCGAAGTAGTGACAATCAAATCAGTTTGGAGTATTTTTTATCAAATTAAATTGTATTTGTAAAATTTACTTGGATTTATATTTTTTTAGGTGACCGTCAACTTCATGTTTGATGCAACGATATTTAACAGAACTCTAGAATAAAACAAATAATCTTTTTAATGAGGCAAATACTTCAAATACATATTAAATGAAAATAATAAAAATATGTATCATACGGGGTTAATTCAAAATTTTCCAAAAGAAAAAAAAATTCGAATAGCAGGCCATGACTTCGTAACTGAACATAACTTTCAATTCTAAGCAACTTTTCTCTCTAACATATTCCTATATTTTTTGAAATAAGGGTACTTTACTCTTGAACGAACTTTATATATTTTGGCCTATCCTGTATGGTGTTTGTCATAAAGCCATTTCAGGTACACTTGGTATAGTTTTGGAACATGCATCAACTTTTGTCAAGAATACAATTTTCTGAAAAAGCGATTATAAAATAGCTTCGTATTTGTTGCACACTTAGTGGACCACACTGTATGTTATCAGAATATGAGCTTGATGAAAATATAACAAATTGAATGAAAGCATAATAAGTACTCAGTTGAGTCATTGTAGATTGTTCAAAAATTGAAAATATATTTACTGAATAAATCGCTAAATGAAACATCGAATAACACTGTAATAATACTTCAAACAAATATTTTTCAACTACAAATGAATAAGTTAAAAATGTATAGAAGTTTTGGGAATTCCTCATTCTCAATAAATATAAATGAATTTTTTTTCTTTTCTAAACTGTGAAGCGATAAAATTACAATTCAGTGGTATATCACACACGAAATTTTTATAGCGTTTCATTTAAAATGAAAGTTATTCGAAAACCACTATTTCTGACAGTCAGCAGGATCTTCCAAACATCAGTCCACAGGGAAATAGCACGGTAACTGCAGATGCTAAGAGGCATACTAGCAACTTCAAAATCGATTTCTGCAACATCAGAGGACTCAACTCAAATATAATCTCGTTGCACCAACATCTGCAAACAAATAGTCCTCATATTCCTGCACTCACAGAAACCAAAGTCAGTGCTTCAACAAACCCCGTCAATTTTTATATCCCGGCTGAGATTTCCATTTCCGATTCAGACGTAACTTTGGAGTATCTCTTTTCATCAGAAGCAATCACTATTGTCAACGAGAGGAAATGCTGGAACCCCGAAACTTTGATGCTGTGTGGTTCAAAATAATATCACAGAAGATCAACAAATTCATATGCTGCGTTTATCGACCACTTAGCGATAAACTTGACTTGCAAACACCATTAACTTTCTACAAATCAATCATCCCAGTGCCCAAATTTCTATATTCAGTGAATGGAATCGAATGGCTCAAATTTCCAAATATTAACGACGAACAAGATCGCGAAACTGATGCTTTTGCAATAAGCAGCGGACTTAGGTCAAAAAAGACAGCAGCGGACTTACTTAAATTATGGATGAGCCAACCAGGATTCCTGACCATGATGGAGAATATGCTAGTCTTCTGGATTTATACCTAACAACCGATCCAGAAAGTCACACAGTTACTATAAGGTCTCCATTGGGATCTTCTGACCACAAACTAATTTCAGTCTTGAATAAATTACCGATAAATTCTGGGGAACAGTTTGAGCCGCCGCGTAGAGTTTGGCATCACAGATCTGCTGAGTGGGGGTATCTTCAAGACCATTTCCAGCTCTAATCATCCAGCAATTTGTGCTTCTCAAGTCACGGAAGTTGTTCTATCGTCAATTGATGCATATATTCCTTTTTCAATAAATCGAACTTCTATCGAAAAACTTTGGTTCAATATAAATTGCAAGCAAGCTGTCGCCTCCAAAATCTCGCCTATCGGCAGTGGCGCAAAACTCCTAGTGCCGAAAACCGAATTAGGTTTGTTAATGCTCGCCACAGCTGCCAACGTAGAATTAATGAAAGCAAAGAACTTCACAATTGGAGAATTAGGGATAAACTCTTTGCCAATCCCAACGGGTATAGATCCTTCTGGTCGGTAGCTAAAGCTGTTGATCAAAACAAACACCACTAACACAAGCGGATGGTTCCATTGCAACAATACCAAAGAAAAAGCAAACCTACTACTATAGAAAAAGGAAATTTACTAGCTGATCAATTTGCGTCTCACTCCAAAGTCGATTTTCTTGGAAAAAACACTCACTATTCTCACACTAGAATCCACAATGCCGGAAATTACTTTGCGACATCATTTAGTCAGGCGAATTTTGAAACAGCTCAATATAAACAAGGCGTCTGGTCCTGATGAATTGCTCGTCATCGTACTTAACAATGCGCAAATGAACTCACACCAGTATATTGCTATCTTTTCAACCTGTCTTACAAGGAAGTGGTTTTTCGTTCAGCTTATTCCCAAAAAGGTTAGGAGAAATCTTCCAAATAATTATAGGCTTCAGGCTTCGCCATCTTGAGTGATCATCAATATAGATTTCGGAAACAAAAATCAACAGGCGACCTTCTATTGTATGTCACCCATATGAGGAATAACGCAATCGAGAAAGATGAAGAGTCAAGAGTTGTTGCGCTTGATATTTCCAAGGCCTTGATCTATATGGCATGAGGGTTTGCTGGCCAAACTTTGATGCTGTGGCTTATCGGATCATTTATGTGTATGTCTCTCCAGCTTCCTGAAAGAACGTTCCCTGCAAGTGGCAGTCGATGGATATCTCTCGAATACTTTTACCATCAACACTGATGTTCCCCAAGGATCCATATTGTCTCCAACCCTGTTTTTATTGTATATCAACGACTTGTTGGAAAAAACAAGAATCCAATATACAGGGTGTAACTAAATGAGTGTTAAACATTTAGGGAGGTGATTCCTCATCAAAAAAAAGATATGATCATTCATATGAAGAAATTTCATTGGAGCATCCCTTGTTAAGATACAGCCCCTTAAAGGGGGTACATAAAATTTGTATAACAATTGTTTTCACAAGCACTGGAAAAGTTACAATATTGAAATTAACCTGACGTTTTGAACTATCAAAAAGACACTTAGCCAGAAATTTATTTGGTTTACCCCATGGTTGTAAGGGGTGGAAAACGCGACCCCTAAAATTCATTTCCGATGTAACTTTTTGTCTTATTATTTGTTTACCATTTAAAAATTTATTTCCGATAGCCTGTTAGTAGGTCGCTATTAGCGATAGTGACAATCGAATTGGTATGACGCTGTTATTTTGTGAATTTTCGATATTGAATTAATACTAATTGTGTGTTATTGTTGTGTTCTTAATTTGTTACTTTAATAATTCACTTGTTATTAAAATGGCATACACAAATGAGGAAATGGCTGATGCATTACGTTCATGGTCTGTCGCAGGGGAATGGGTTAGAAGTTTCTAGAAGATATGCTGAAATGTATCCTCAACGGCAGCATCCTTCACATAGAATATTTGCTCGACTTCTTCAACGATTACGAGAATATGGTTCATTCGACAAAAGAACGCAGGATTGTGGTCGCTATCGAGAAATACAAACACTACAGCTTGAGGAAGCAGTACTTAATTTGATTGAAGACCAACCTACTACCAGTATTAGAAAGATTTCTTTCAAGCTAAATGTTGATCATATGATGGTAATTCGAATTTCAAAGGAACAACTCTTATACCTTCACCATCTGCAACGAGTACAGGCACTGTTACCGCGAGACTTTCCGAACCGTCTTGAATTTTGCAATTGGATGCTGGAAATGATTGGAAGAAATTGTGACTTTCTGAAGACAATAGAATTCACAGACGAATGTAGTTTTTCTCAGGACAAGATTATTAATTTTCATAATTACCACATATGGGCTGATGAAAACCCTCATGCTATTGTCGAAACTAACCATCAAGAACTGTTTTTTCTTAACGTGTGGCTCGGAGTTATTGGAGATGATTTAATTGGGCTTCATTTTCCACCTCCTCGAATAAATAGTGAGGCATACGTTCAATTTTTGAAAGAAGTGCATCCAGTAATGCTGAAGGAAGTTCCTTTGGGCGCCAGAAGGGATATGTTTTTTATGCATAATGGGGCTCCGGCCCATTTTAGTCAAGTAGCACGTCAGCATTTAACTGAAACATATGCAAATCGGTGGATAGGTCGAGGAGGACCACAGAACTGGCCCAGAACAGCATTTGGTTTATCGTACTCCTGTTCGCGATGTAGAGAACTTAAGAAACCGCATCATCGATGCGTGCAGGGTAATCAAAGAGACTCCAGGAATATTTGAGCGAATACGTGGCTCAATGCGCCGACGTCTGGACGCATGCGTAATGTCTGAAGGTAGACATATTGAACATTTACTATGATTTCTACATGTTGTGTGTTTTGTTATTAATAAATTAGTTTTGTTTATTACCCTTTAATCGTTCAATGCAGGTACTAACTACAAAATAACAATAAATCCAGTTCGCATTTATGACGATGTATCTCTGTAGTTGTTCGTAAAATAATTTTTTGCTGCGAACTAGTTTTTTTTGGGCAAAAAACCCAAGAGACATTTTTTGTTTAGAATGAAACAGGCTATCGAAAATAAATTTTTAAATGGTAAACATTTAAAAACAAAAAATTACATTGGAAATAAATTTTAGGGGTTGCGTTTTCCACCCATTACAACCATGGGGTAAACCAAATAAATTACTGGCTAAGTGTCTTTTTGGTAGTACAAAACGTCAGGTTAATTTCAATATTGTAACTTCTTCAGTGCTTGTGAAAAAAATTGTTATACAAATTTTATGTTCCCCCTTCAAGGGGCTGTATCTTAAGAAGGGATGCTCCAATGAAGTTTATTTATATGAAAGATCATATCTTTTTTTCGATGAGGAATCACCTCTTCAAATGTTTTACACTTATTCAGTTACACCCTGTATTGCTTTGCTGATGACAGCACACTCATCTCGTCATTCCATTTGGATTCCAGGACACTGGCTGCGGATGCACATCCTCACCGGCCAGCACGAGGTTGCATATCTCAATGATAATCTAGGAGTGATTTCGAATCAGGGATAAAAGTAACCAGAATCAATTCAGTGCCACAAAAATCCAGGCATTGGTTTTCTCCAAGAAGATAAATGCCTCCGAACCGGATATAATAACGTCAGGACAGACAATTCTGCCATCTGCTTCAATAAGTTTGTTGGGGGTTAAAATGGATAACAATATGTCCTGGCACACTCATGTCGCTGGAAATTCAAAGGCTGCTTCTCAAAAGCATGGAACACTGTTCAGAACCAGAAAACTATACACAGCTCAGTAACTTTTAATGGTTTATTAAGCTCAGATCATACCTTCTATGGAGTAATGTTCTCATATAAGGAGGTTTTCCACCAGCAACCTTTCTGGTCTGGAACATCGAAGGAAGGTTGGAGATTTGTTTCTCTTCTATAGATACATTCACGGAAAGTGTTCAAGTGACTTAGTACATATCAGAAATACACTACGGACTGTGACTGCTCATCGTTTTGAATTTCAACTCAGTACACCTCGAACTACACTGTTCAAGACTTCTCTCATTTGGAGAACTGCGTTTATGTGGAATAAACTGCCTGAGAACATTTTTCCAAATGGATTTAATCTCCAGCGATTCACATCTAATGATACGCTAGTTTCGTACAGGCTCATTGACGTACAGGTAGATACAATAATGAATTACACCTACAAATCAAAAAAATAATTTCAATAATTGAAAACAATAAAGACAAAACTTTAGTGTCGAATATGTCAGGAATACATAAGTGGTTCTTGTCTTACCATATTGGTCTAACGGAAAGTAATTACTTCCATAAAGTTAAAGAACACATAAATAGTATTTTGAATGAGATTTATCCATCTTTTGGCAACGCGGCGTGAATTTATTCATAATTATGTTGTACTGTCAAAATTGGAAAAATAATTTTTTCATTTGGAAGAAAAAGGTTCTCACCTAAGTCTTTTGGAATGCTCAATGATCAAATGCATACGAATAATTATTAATCCTTCATTAAATTTGTTTTATGATGATGAAATTGGAAATTAGTGAAAATTTTAAATTAGGTGTACATTTTATTAAAACAACGAAAAAATGAAATAAAAACAACAATAAAAATTAATTGGCGCTCCGGGGCGACTTCTTTGATTTCAGTGGCGCATTTGCTTTTTCAGCTGCAGGAAAACCCGGAAAAACCTGCAGCACCACATCATCTGAAGATCTTGATGTAACAGTGTCCTCTCTCTTATAAAACAAACTGTAGGGTGTCTCCAGAGGCTCCAATAAATTCAGTGCATCGCCAGAACAATTCGTGACACGACTATCGTCAAACTTAAACCAGTCCGTTTCGTCTTTGACCAAGGCGTAATAATGACCAAATTCAACGCCAGAACCACAGTTAACAATGACTGCATGAATATTATAATAGTGGTCTGCTAGGTTGAAATGTTCATCTATTTCGAACCTTCCAAGTTTCTTGCCTCCGTTAGAGGTTGAGTCTTGTCTGAAAATCATCAGTGTTATTATTAGATTGACTGGTGCCTCAGCTATACTTATAACAGTCAGTTAGTTTGGCGCATGTTTGACAATACAGTCGATCATCACTTGTTAAAAATTCCATTTTCAGATGATTTAACAATAAGCTTTGCACGGACTCGTTATTAGTCATATTAGGAAAAGCTAGATGAAGTTCCAGAAATTCACATAAGTTTTCGGTACTTCTTGAACATTTACCACAAAGTAAACAAGTGAGGATTTTTCCAGCAAAAGATTTACAAACACAAAACGAGATGGGCAGTACGGAATCATTCAGTCCAGAGCGGTCAGGAGTATTGATTTTGCTATAGGTTATTACGAGGTAATTACCCAGGTAATTTTTATTACATGATATCAATTCAAGTAATTTGTTTCTAAATTGGTTGAAATCATTAGATAATAATCAGATAGTAGTAGTCATTATATTTCAAATCATCACTACATCACAAAGTCCCCCGACGCGTCTGTCTGAACGCCATAAATCCAAAACTTACCGTACAGATTTTCATACTGTTTTTATCAATGAAAGAAGTGATTCAAGAGGATGGTTTATATGCATGATTCATTAATGTGTACCTGGGTTAAAATATGATGATGCTGCCAGTAAGAAATAGAGGTAGAGGTGCTATCCGCGCTAAGCCAGGTCTGGGTCATGAGATCCTTTTTTTGAAACTTCTGTCCAACCTTCTGTGAAGCTCTAGCAACTTTTTGAAAAACAAATAAACTATTCGAGATACGACAAAGACACTTCAAGTCTTTTTTGTTCTTCTTTCAATAATAAACAAATAACATTTCAAACAAATGCTCGAACCCTATTGTTTATCAACTTTTTTTGACAATTATTCAAAAGAACCCTCGAAACCTCATGTATACGATTTTTCAACTCAATTATTTCTTAAATTATTAAAGTATAGCTGAGGCACCAGTCAATCTAATAATAACACTGATGATCTTCAAACAAGACTCAACCTCTAAAGGAAGCAAGAAACTCTTTGGAAGGTTCGAAATAGATGAACATTTCAATCTAGCAGACCACTATTATAATATATATGCAGTCATTGTTCACTGTGGTTCTGAAGTTGAATTTGATCATTATTACGCCTCAGTCAAAGACGACGCGGACTGGTTTAAGTTTGACGATAGTCGTGTCACGAAGTGTTCTGGTGATTCATTGAATTTATTGGAGCCTCTGGAGACTCCCCACATTTTGTTTTATAAGAGAGAGGACATTGTTAGGTCAAGATCTTCAGATGATGTGGTGCTGCAGGTTTTTCCGGGTTTTCCTGCAGCTGAAAAAGCAAATGCGCCACTGGAATCAACGAAGTCGCCCCGGAGTGCCAATTAATTTTTATTGTTGTTATCATTTCATTTTTATCGTTGTTTTTATAAATAACTAGTACTATGTTGCTGAATAGCTGCTGTTCCAATGTTTTGACAGAATCAGAATCAAAACGAACTTAGGCGTGCGCAGCGTTATAGAACAGTGCTTTCAAAACAATTTTCTACTGCGCCATCTAGTGGCGAGTTACAGAAAAATTGATTGCTTAAAAACCTTCTCTATTTTTTCTCCGGCAAATTCAACATCTCTAGAAGATGCATTGGGTTTGTAAAATACTTCCACATATTGCATTAAATAGTCGTACATTTACGAATAATATCTAGCAACTTGTTCTTTTTTTTCCAAATATTGTATCGCAACCAGTAAAAGCATGAACGAATAAAATTAAAGTTTTTAAATGTTGGTTCTCTTGACTATGATAAATTTCATCTGGTTGTTTTGTTGAAGCACGTGACTTCCACATCGTTATATTTAAATCGTCAGGTGTTGGAGCAATCATCAATGCTGCTAGATCAGTGTCAGTTCCAATGACAACAACTTTTTTATACGGATTTTTTTTTGTGGAAGATCCATTGCTGATCGAATTATTAGTGTATCTGCATCTCCTTCAGCTTGCTTGATCGTTAAAACGGTGTCTGCTATAAGAGTGATCTGTAATAAATTATTAGAATCATAAAAAATATATTTCATCTTATAATTACTTGTAGTTAATTAGAGATAATATTTCTTTATCAATAATTCAAGAAATAATTGTGTTGAAAAGTCGAATAAATGGGATTTCAAGTTTTTTTAATAATTGTCAAAAAAGTTGATAAATAATACGGTTAGGGCATTTGTTTGAAATGTTTTTTGTTTATTATTAAAACGAGAACAAAAAGATCTAAAGTGTCTTTGTCGTATTTCGAATAGTTTATGAGTTATAGAGATTTCAAAGCGATAAAAAACAGATTTAGGGGGTATTTTAGTGAACAATTGTCAAAAAATTTGTATTATAATAGGATAAGACCATTTGTTTGAAATCTTATTTGTTCATTACTGAAAAGAGAACAAAGAAAATTTGAAGTTTTTTCGTTCTATCACCATTAATTTATGAGTTATTTTGATAACAATGATTGAGGACCATGAGGAATTACCAAACGCAAAAATAAAATATTAAAAAATAAAAAAAAATACACAAAGAGTGACACATGGTTGTTTTCATTTTTTTTTGTAGTATTTTAAAATGAATACAAATTTTTGACTCGTCGTATCTCAGAAACGGTGGCTCTAAGAAAAAAAAGTATTGATACAATTTTTGTAAAGAATTCTATGATCTACAATTTTTATTCCAAATTATTTTATGATAAAACTTACCTTTTCCTGAAAATCGCGAAAAACCAATTTTTTTCGGATTTTTGACCTTTGACCTCGAATAAATTTTTTTCCAGGCATGGCAATCCTTCGGAATTTCTAAATCTTATTTTTAACTATGTTTTGAACAATTACACGCATTTGTAGCTTGTTGTAAATTCATGTACCTTCACATTTATTTTTTAGTCTAATTTGACCGGACTATATTATGGCGGTACCTATCACCAATGGAACTATTGTCAAAAAACTTGAAACTTGAAACTTACAGAAATCTCAGGCTACCTTGTACATTATAAGCTGAAAGTGAACGTAGGGTTCGAATGAATTGTTGGGGAAATCGACTTTGTCCACTTGACAAAATCTTGGTCTCTGTTAAACTTTTGATCACTTAATAATAATATTGTGCGAAAATAATTATTACTTTTGGCTGTGATATGTAAGAGCGTGCGGGGATCTTGAATTTTGATTAATAACCTTTATGAACCGTTACTTGGTTTAAAAAATAAATTTCGACCTTCCTTGCTTCCTATTCTATCCTATCCTGAAAGAGCACACACGTAGATAGGTACATAGAGAGATGAAACTAAATATAGTCAGTTCGTTCTGTTAATTTTCGACTACAATTTCAACATGACAACAATATTCCTCTCTGAATTGTGAGTAGTGGTCTCCGACCTAACCAAATGTGAGTACAGAAAATGAATAAATCGAGAGCGCAACAAACTCGACTCAATAGTTATTTAGACCTATATTTTACTTAGCGTAGCTAGCTGCATTTCGTAGGCATTAGATATATTATAGTTGAAGTTCTTAGGACACATCTCGCTTGTCCTTCAATGGCATTTCGTAGAGTTTAGATATGCTTGATGTTGAGCTTATTTAACGTGCGTTTATGAGAAAACACTTTCATATAGTTGAATGTTGGGTTTGGTAAACTGAATGATTTTGGTTTATATTCATTTAGGTTACTCTTTCGAGTAATAATTTCAATTTTTTGGGTAAAACATATTCGTATGTCTATTAATTTAGAAGGCATTCGGAATTGATCTTAATTTCTTGGCTGAAGTTGTAGACTGTCGAATCTTTATAGGGTCAATGAAAATGTGTTGAATTGATGGGAATAACTGATAATTCAAATAAAAATGAGAACTGAAACTTCCTATGTTTCATACTACATCTAGTTGTAACAAACGTTACTGCAGTTTTGTCGTACGAGGACATTTGCAAACGAATACAATGCAACGAATCGCCATTCTTAGACGAATTGGTGAAGAGGACCGACACTGAATGGGAAACATCTGTATACCAAAAACCCACCCACACGGGACAGTATCTGAACCAGGAATCCAACCACCATCAATTGACTAAGAGAGGAATCATCAAGACTCTACTAGACTGTGCTTTCGCGCTTTGTAATACAAAGGAAGGTCTAAAAAAGGAATTAGGCATCATCAAAAGTGACCTTCAACGGAATGGTTATTCCAAAGTGATGGTGGAACAGACTTTGGCTAGAAGACAGCAAGAGCCTCACAAGGCAGGGAAGCCGTCACAACCAGTACTTGTACTTCTCTACATTATAGGATTATCGGAAACAATAAGAAGAATTGGGTCCAACTATAATATCAGAACCTGCTTTAGATCTGGGAACACTATCCGTAGCAGTCTCACGAAAACCAGGCCACCCAACGCGGACTGCGATTCCAAGAATCACATTTATCGAATACTCTGCAAGTGCGGAGAACCCTACATTGGTGAAACTAAGAGGACATTAAAAGTTGGCATTGCCGAGCACAAGAAATACACACAGCGAGGAGAAACCAGCAAATCAGGAATAGCAGAGCATGTTTTGACTCATCAACATAACATCAAGTGGGCTCAAGCTGTAACATCCACAAGGAGGAACACAGGTTTAGGAGAAAATTCAAAGAAGCCGCATATATGTTGTCCAACAAAGCTTTTAGCCAAACTAGCATAGAGATACGTAACATATGGAAACCTATAATCAAGCGGAACACAACCAACTCCCGCCAAACGATTATCTCCCGCTAAAACCGACGAAGCGGAAAGGGGAAAGAGGGAATAGGTGAAAACACTCGAATGACCTATTAATAGTGAGATCTCGGAGGAATAAGTCCAGTAATCACCCGAAGACGATTGTGGATACTAACAACCGAAACGTAGTATCTTGGCTTGAAATCTTTTAATTTTCAATTTTGAGTTCTTGTTAATAATTTTTAATTTTCTACTCGTGTTGATAGTTCAATTTTTTTATTTTTTTATTGTTGCTTGTATTTTATTTTACAATAAAATAAAATACAAGCAAAAATGTCAGTTAGACATATCATATTAGACAATGAAAGTCCAAACTAATGAAATACACCATAAAACATTGCCAACCACCTTCAAAAGTGGGTTGTTTATATACGAGAACTTGGGGTTGCATTTGAAGGAACGGTTCGAAAACGTCGAATCACTTTTCGGTCTGAAATACCTTTCATGTTCAGTATACCGTTTTGAGAAATTTCGGCAATGTTCCTGCATTGTCCCAGGTAAACAAAATTCAGGTAATAAAGTCATTGAAGACCATTTGTTATTACGGACTATGGTTGTATGCTATATATACGTACATTGTTAATCATTTCAGTACATTATATTCGCTCGAAAATGTCCTTGTAGGACGAAATTGCAGTAACGTTAGTTACAAATGCAAGTGGTATAAAAAAATCTGTTTTAAAATCCGTGAACATTGGAAGTTCCAATTATCATTCTACATGATGGTTTCGTACCACGTAGTAACGGCTACATCCATCAATTTATAAAAATTTCAAATATTCAAAAATAAACAATAGTATTAAAAATCAATTCAAATTGAAATACTCAGTTCATTTCTTAAAAGGAAGAAGGTGAAAATTAAATTAATAAAATGACTACTGATTTAGCAACGTTTTGTGTCGGATCCAGTGAAACTGAAGAATAAGATAAATTGATCTCGTAATGATTCGAATATCATTGGGGATATAGTGCCTGAAAGTATAGACTATTCCATATGATTGATGTTTTTAAAAAAAATCTTAGAAGATAATTCATAGTGCATCCCAGAAAATAAGCTGTGAAAATCAATATGGGCGCATAATTAAAAGATAACTGTATCTAATTCATCGAACTTTAATGTCACTCCCTATTTATATCTAGTCCAGTGGACTGTTACCAAATCAAAGATACTTCAAATACACGGGAATTTTCTGAAAGATATACTTCATTTAAATTTTGAAGAACACAAGATTGTTCTAGGTGGAGTTTGTTGAAGAGTGTTAATAAAGTGAATAAAAAACAAAACTTTGAAAATTATTAAAAGAAAATTGTTGATAATTTAGTTAGCATAATGTAAGGCAAAAAATGCTAGATATCATAGATGGTGGTGCACTGTGAAGAAATTATTCACTGACAGCCATGTTATATACAGTTTTAGGATTACTTTTTTATCGTTTGTCATTGTCAAAGTAAATATCTATCACTAGACATGTTTCTTCAGAATATATTCTTCGAAAAATATAGAATTCCTAGGCAAATTCCTTCCAACCAGTCAATGCTACAACTCTTAAGAATTCCGCATTAGCATATTTTCATTTCATTCCTTTTATTGCGACTTGGAACCCACCACAAATCTGATTAATTTAACTTTGGGAGATAATATAGTTCTGAGTTACTTTAACGTAACAAACACTTCTGAGCTTTTTGTGCTGCTTGCTATATGCGTATTTTGGGTCACTCCCGAGAATACGTTTCTGTAGAATTCAATTGCGACTGAAAAATGGTGAGGATGTTCAAGCTCAAGCTTTTTTGATAGCTTCAGTCATGGCCCCGTCACTTCCAAGCAGACCATCTCATTCATTTCGAACTCTTTACCAAACAAATCATTTCCACCCGGCTCTGGTTTGCATGATGCATCTATTTGACGACTGTTTATGACCACTTCAATTCTCACCTTGGCATCGTATTCATGCGAAATTTGACATGGATTCTAATAAAATAAAATCCAGAATATTCATGTGTCCACAGGAATTTCCTACTCTCTGATAAATCCTGAGGGAACTGATTGCGACTGTGGAAGAGGCAAAATGTTATTTGATTAGATCCATTTTTCACGCTGACTTGAATTGTCTACTCCCCGAAAGTGGATCTTGAAGCTCCTCTTCTGAACATTGACAGTATCCACCTAATAAGTCAGGGATGTGCGTTTTGCTTCAATTATATCTAATGATGAATTCTTGTTCTACTCCTCTATAACAAAGAGCTATTTCTATCAGTCGAAAGTCTTTTCAATGCCTTCAGTGCACCACTGACATTGTAGATATATTCGCATAATAGGCACATTGGTTCTTGTAGTAGACGGGTTCATCTGCTAGAGATTCGTTTTTTTTTGTAGAAATTTATAATTTTCTCTCCATTATCTTGAAAAAAAATGTGAGGCTGATGGGATAGTGAAACTTCAGTTACTATGGTTCGTCCACTATACTAGCTTCCCTTCATAATTTCAGAATATACGAGGATAGCTGGTTTTTAATAACTTTTCTGGAGTAGTGAAGGCCAGTCTCCGGTCCATCCTTTCAATATTTCACGTTGGTGTCGAGGCTAATGACCAAACCAACCGCGCTGACTACTTGTGTTCAATTCTCTAGCCGATAATTTTTTTATTTCAATTCCTATGAAATTTCCAGCCACTGATGGCCACTGAGACCACCTGATGATAACTTTGGATAGGTGATATGTCTCGTTAAAGTGAGAACAATTTGAATTTCCTGTTATACACGCGGTAGCTTCTGATTGGTCGACTGGGTAATGACGAAAAGTGGAGGAGTGGGGGTGGCCTGAAGACCGGCCATCCCTACTTTCTAGTGAAGGTTCTATCAACTCAAAAACATATTGGAAAAATTCCATTCTTACCGGGTTCCTTGAATTCCTTCGTTATCGTTGTTCTATTCCATCACCTCGTTCGAATTTTTCATCAAGCTGATTATCCTGGAATGATATTTCAAATATAACTCAAAAACTACTTTAAAATGACTGTTCACTTGCCATGTTGAAATTTTCAGGTCATTGTTACTTTTCCTGGGGGTGGAAGTGACGTAGTTACTGCAAAAGAGAGTTTCCCTTCAATAAAAAATCATTGGATTTTCATAAAATGTTCATTTTGGTTCGGCCACTTCAAGAAATCAATTTTTGAAAGAGTTTCCACATGTTTCGTTCAGTTTGACTATTCCCGTCAATGGAAACAAAAGTAGAAATTTATTTCGAAAAATCAAGTTTAATGGTGACCAACGCCCATTTACTGATAGATCATTTTTGGAAAAGACTGTAAAACATATTTGAATGAAGACAAAGGTGGTCAATACAAATGTAGTCTACTACAAAATATTTTTCAATCATGTATTCAAGCTGTGTGAATAAAAATAAGTACATAGTAAACTTTTCAACGATTCTAATTCAATAAACATTATGGAAATGTATTTTCTAAGCCTAATCTTCATGAGACATCGACGTTTCCATTGATTGGGAAAACAAGTGTGTGTAGTAAGGAGAAAGGTTCACTGCAAATATTTTTAATAAGAAGTAATCCAAAATAATATGATGATGATAGTCGAAAGGAAATAGTAAAAAAGTAAGTATGAAGTAACCAACTGACTGCTTGTTGGTTTCATGGATGCAGATAGTGGGTCGAATAGAAAGCGGGTATCAACCAGCAGCAACATACAACGCTCCCAAGAAGTGGTACCTAGTATTCCTTCTAGATCTGCAGACAACAGTCAGAGGGCATCTAGCCTGAATTCCATCTCTAGCTCCGAGGGATCTTCGTAAGTAAAATCCTGATGGGTCTGATTTTGCTGTCGTACTCTTGGCTGCAATATTGCATTAGTCTTTCAAGTACTATACGGCACGTTGAAGGTTTGTGTTGAAGATAATTACAGGTGATAATCGCTAAGCTAAAAGAACACGAGTTTTTCAAATGCTAATCACTTTCGAAACACCATTACATTGAATTTTTTCTACAATTTCTAATCTGCACATATTTCACAATTCTGTACTGAAACTTTCAGACAAATTCTGAAATCATTTCAACATTATGTGATGTATGCTTGATGAAAATCCATAACTCATTCGGGTAACACTTTGTTGTGATATTTCCACTAGACAGTTCACAAAACTGTAACACCAATTTCGCGGCAAGTGTTTTCATACTGTTTGAAAACGATAAAGGTATTGTATAGCAATACACGGCTTTGTATACAGGGCGTAACATAAGTACGTTGAAATATTCAAGTGACGTATTCCTGAGACAATTTTAAGAAAAAAGTCTATTATGAACTTGTGTCCGGAAATGTTTCGTTTCGGAGATACGGGGTGTTGAAATTGACGTTTTTTGTTCGATTTTTGAAAATAACTCTTGCAAAAAATAAGTTATTTGCACGAAATTTGGTACCCGGGGTTTTTTGACGTGGGAAATCGTGGGAAATTTCGTATTAATTTTCATGTAACATCTACAGGGCGCTGCGTACGCTGTCATTATTTATTTCAAATTGCCCTTACTTTTTTGACAGATTACTTTTGGTACTTTCCATGAAAAAACTCAATTTCCGCACCTTTTCCAAGTAAAAAAGGTACGCCTCTTCAACAACGCTGGAGGTGATCGTTTTCGAGATATTTACAATTTTCTATATCGATGCTTATTACTTAACTCCTAGGGCGCTAAGTGAAGTTGCTGAGAACATTACAAAAACTAAGTATGTGGTGGAATCTCGTCAAAATAAACAACTTTCTCCTATAAAATGTTTACCAAAGAATAATTCGTTTTCGAAATACAGATTGTTGACATTTTTCAAAACATGGTAGGTTTTTGTCATAAGTTTTTTACAATTTTAGTTATTTTCATCAAACTTTATACACAGTACCGACTTCTTCTAAACTGAGCATTATCGAACTGCTTATTCAATCCAAATTAAAAAAAATTGTCAGTTTCAATTATTCAATTAGAAAGTGTTACAATTCGGAGTTTGTAAAAAAACAATTTGGAGAAGTACTATGTTATTTATTAGGAGAATAAATATAAAAAAATTGAACGAAACAACTGTCACAACAACTGTTCAAAGTGACGACCCCCAACAATAATACAAGCTTCTGCTTTCCTCATCAAAGAATTCCGCACCCGTTGAAACATGCCCAGAGTGTTTCTTATCGTTTTACAGCAAGCTATGATGCGATCCCTCAACATTTCCTTGTTTTCAATGGGGCTAGCATGAACTAGTGATTTAAGGTGTCCCCAAAAGAAAAAATCGGCGGGATTGAGGTCCGGTGATCTCGGGGGCCAATGTTCAGTGCCTCCTCTTTCTACCCATCGTTGGGGATATGCTACGTATGAAAAATTTCTTGGTATCACACTAAAATGAGCAGAAGCTCCATCGTGCATAAACCAGGAGTGATTTCGGAGACCAATAGGAACATCTTCCATAAGTTGGGGAAGCTCGTGTTCCAAAAAATGAAGGTAAGCATCTTCATTCAAACGTAAGGGGAGAAAATAGGGCTCATTCAAATAATCCACAAATATTCCTACCCATACATTAAAACAGAATCTCTCTTGGAAATGAGTTTGCGTTATCGCATGTGGGTTATCTTCCGCCCAGATGTGGTTGTTATGGAAGTTCATGATACCATTTCTTTAAAAATTAGCCTCATCTGTGAAGAGGATTTTCGATAAAATTTGCGGATATTGTTCGACTTTTCTTTAAAACCATTGAACAAATTCGATACGTAGTTGGAAGTGCATAGCGTAAGAGCCTGGACACGCTGAATATGATAAGGATATAATTGCTGTTCCTTTAAAATTATGTAAACTGTCATGTGATTCACATTTAAAGTTTGACTAATTTTTCTTGTACTTGTCTCTGGATATTCACTTATTTCTTCCAGAACCGCATCCTCCAATTCTACAGTTCTTGTAGTCCGTGGCCGTCCTACTGCCGAATTTGTTTCAAAGCTTCCAGATTTGGAAAATCGCCGGAAAAGAATCACAAATGTCGCTGCACAAGGAGTCACGCGTTGGGGATACCTTTCCTGATAGATGCGTTGGGCCTCGCTTGAATTTCCGTCAGGCAAGCCGTATGCAAAAACCATATCAGCCATTTCAGCATTCGTAAAGTCGGGCATGGTACCAAAAAATCACTTTATAAACTGTGACAGCGAACTTCTATTTTTATGAACAAACTTTCATAGCCTACTCGATTTAATTAACTTAATTTGCAAGCGGAGAGTGACAAAAATTATTGAATTTTGCTGAGGATACACTACAAAAACACACTTTTGTCTATTTTCCACTATATTTCTTTATTGTTGACCGGTTTCGGCTATTACACCATTTTCAAAACTAACTGATTACATTTAAATCTGAGTAATTAATATTTCATTATTATGTTGTTAACTAGAGTGGTAGGTATTTTGTTATTAACTGCTATTTGTTTAATGATTGCGATTTCACTTCGGAGGTTTTGATAAGAAATCATTTCGAATAACCTCAATATCATTGATAACCCAACATTACAGAGACACAAGCTAGCAACTATGATAAAGAAAGCAGAACATCCACCCACAAATAATAAACTCATGAAGACAGTGAAAACCATATCCAAGAAGGCACAAGAAGAAGAACGAATTTTCACTAGAGCAGACAAAGGTAACAGCATAGTATGTCTGAGTAAACAACAATACGATTCAAAAATGCAAGATATTATAGAACAATTGGACACCACAGAGTTGAAAAAAGACCCCACAAAACCCTTCACATTCCATCTGAAGAAAAATCTTGAACATTCTATGTTCCTTTTTCCCACAGCATGGGACAAGAAGAAGACTACCTGCATGAACCCCCGTTCATGACTAATGGACTAATTAAACTACACAAAGGAGGTAACCCAGCCAGACCGGTAGTTTCATATACCAATACCCCTTATTGTAAGCTGTCAAAATTCTTAAATTGCAAATTCAGGGAGATCACTAATTTCAAACCTTCTCACACGATACTAAATTCTATAATCAGGTATATCAAATCATTTATGATAGAATAAGCAACATAGGTATAAATTACTCAGATTTAAATGTAATCAGTTAGTTTTGAAAATGGTGTAATAGCCGAAACCGGTCAACAATAAAGAAATATAGTGGAAAATAGACAAAAGTGTGTTTTTGTAGTGTATCCTCGTCAATCGTCAATCGAAGAAGTATTGAATTTTGGCTATAAAGTAATATGCATCGATATAGAAAATTGTAAATATCTTGAAAACGATCACCTCCAGCGTTGTTGAGGAGAAGGTGTGAGAATTAGGTTTTTTCATGAAAAGTACCAATAGTTTACTGTCAAGAAAGTTGGGGCAATTCGAAATAAATAATGACAGCATACGCAGCGCCTTCTAGATGTTACTTGAAAATTAATACGAAATTATGATTTCCCACGTCAAAAAACCCCGGGTACCGAATTTCGTGCAAATAACTTATTTTTTGCAAGAGTTATTTTCAAAAAGCGAACAAAAAAATTCAAATTTCAACACCCCGTATCTACGAAACAAAGCATTTTCGGACATAAGTTCATATACACTTTTTTTCTTAAAATACATCACTCGAATATTTCAACGTTACACCCTGTATCATCTATTGCAAATCTCACAATAAATTGGTACTTGATTATGATTGAAACATTATACCCAGCATGATTTCAATATACTATCTGGGTAATTTCAATCTCAGTTCATACAGGGCGTTCCAACGAAAACTTGACCCCCCTGTAAGTCAATTTTCATTTCTAGGGGGACTAATTCTGATATGGAAATCATACCGAAACTTCACCCCCCTGCGGTCAACAACTACCCCCTATTTTTTTCAAGGGCAGGAGGGGACGAGTGATACATCATTTGAAAGGTCTTTTGTCTTTCTATTACTTCTGTAGTTTTTTTTTCGAAATTGATTCATTGGTTATTGAGAAATTGAATGTTGAACGTTTAAAGAAAAACAGAAAATTCGCTGTCGCTCATTTTATTGAGGAATTTAACAAAAGTAATATTGATGGCAACACAATCAATGGATAAAATGTTCAAAATGACCTCCATCTAGTTCCATACTTTCGAAAGCGTTCCTTATATTATTGAAGATGTCGGGAGTCAGAAATCGGCAATCCCGAACAATTCTCTTTCGCAGGTCTTCGGTTTATCGTAATTATTTATTCATTTATGCATTTATTTATTAACGGCAATTTCAATTTTTTACAAGATAAATCAACAAGTTCACACTAATATATTTAACAGCAATCTAAGCTTGGTTCAAGGAAAAAGTATATGAAATAAAATTAAAAAAATCGTTAAAATAAAGAATTACAATCTTTTTACAGTCTTTTTAAATGTTTCCTAAGAAGAATTACAAAAACCAATATGATATCCCAGTTTATATACAGAGTACCTTAAAAACTAATTTTGAACACTTCCAAGCATATCAATATCCACATGATATGAAGAGCACCAAATTGTGGAATTGTATTCGATTATTGATCTAACAATTGAACAATATATGATTTTTATTGAAGTGAGAGATAATTCATTTGCAAATCTAAGAATGCAACCTAACATTTTTAGCGCTTCAGAAGTAATATTTGCAATATGGGGTTTAAATGGCATTTTTGGGTCGAGAGTGATTCCTAAATCTCTGATTGTGTTTGTTATTTTCAGTTCTGATTGATTTTGTATGGCCAGTTAATGGGATTTTTGTTTCGGAGAAAAGTAAATATTTGACATTTGTCTATATTTAATTACAGTTGATTTATATCACACCAGCGAACAAAGTTAGTTAAATCGTAGTGTAATAATTCTGTATCAGTTGGGTCATAAATAACTTCAAACATCCTCAGGTCACCAGCAAACAAAAGAAATTCACTATAAAGAATAACATCTTCCAAGTCATTTATAAATAGGTTGAAAAGGAATGGCCCTAAATGAGAACCCTGTGGTACACCCGATGAAACTGTGATTGAGGAAGATACTGAGATACCATATTTACAAATTGTACTCTGCAGGCTAGATAATTTTCAATCAATTTCAGAATGTTTTCTTGAATACCCAAAGCGTTTAGTTTATGTAACAAGAAATTGTGGTTTACTCGGTCAAATGCCTTTGAAAAATCTGTCTAAATAGAATCCGCCTGTTGTCTATTTTTGAAGGCATTTATTATACAGTTTTGATAAATTAGCAGATTTGTGCTGGTAGATCTACCACTACTGAATCCATGTTGTTGATTGATGATTATTATGTCTACAATCCCAAGTTAGCCTTTTTGTCATTAGGCTGTCTAACAATTTGGGTAATTTTGATTAATTACAGACTGTTCGATAATTTTTTATATCATTATGTGATCCACTTTTATAAATAGGTTTCAAAAAAACTGTTTTTCCAATAATCTGGAGAGATCAACGATTTCAAGGAAATATTGAATATCATGTGAATTGGTTTTACCAGGGTAAAAATAAATTTTTTAATTGGGAATAGCGTAATTCCATCAGGACCTAGGTATAGACAATTTCTCAGGTAATGACATGACTAAATCGATTATTTCTTTAATATCAACGCTATAATGACATATATCAACCGTCTTACTAAATTTATATTCTGGAACCGTCAATTGCCAAGTTTTTTATGTTAGTGTTGGTGGTTTGACTAATCAACAGAGAACTGCGGTAGCAGAAATTTGGTCAAACCACCAACACTAACATAAAAACTTTGCACGTCGAGTTGGGTGTCACAGCAATAGGTGGTTCCACTTATGTTTCACTTGCGTTTACGCAGCTATTTTTATCAAGTACTTTTCTGGTTTTTCACATTTTGTCTTCAATCGAAGACCGCCTGCCCGGTACTGACGATGCCCAATAGGCTGAAACAGCTGTCTACCGGTGGCTCTTGAATTGAAATCAATATGGGAATGATCAGAAAGTACTTATCTATTTATCTTTTGATTTATATGGAATTATTTTCCAGCAGCTTGACTGCATTAACCTTTGTTAATGCAGTCAAGCTGCTGTAATGGATAAATGGAAATGTAATGATAAATGGAAATATTTATTTACTACATGTTGCTTAAACTGCTTTGTCTATAAACAGTTAACGTGTCCGTAACAACTATATACATCTGCGTCACGTCTTACTTTACTATAAACAAAAAACAGTTTGAACATTGCTATTTTATGTTATTGTTATCAGTGAATAACAGTTACCAAATAGCAGGTTAGAAAATAGCAACCCATATCTAATAGTTTATTATTTATGATTTCACAAACTTTATTCATGTTGTTATATTGACTAACTTCACTCCAGTCGGTGCTAGATATCAATGAATACATTTTTTTGGAAATTTTACTCAACTCAAACTGCAATTTTTATGTGCAAATAGCAGATTATTATTGCTACTAGTAAATAACAGTTACTGAGTAGCAGATTGGCAAATAGAACCCATCTCTGATATATCCAAGAAACACTTTATTGTCAGATTTTCACTTTAGTGTTTTTTAAAAATATCACGATAAAGTGTTCCATGAATACGTTATAGATTTTCGTCAAGTAGGTATCAGCCGATTCCATCACATACCATCCCTATGGTTCATTATTTGGGAATTCACGCACTTTATTGACGTCATTAGGTTCACTAACTTTACTTCAGTGGATAGTTAGCTTTTTCATATTTAACTCGAAACAGAACAGGAGTTGCACAATAACTGGTTTCAAAGAACAAACAAAATAAAAATTACGTAAAACATGTTATGTCTAATTTGAGAATAAAATAATACCCTGAAATTGTGGTTAATCAGTAGACCATTCTTATCATAACTCAAAACACGTGTATAAGTTATGTATGTATAAGAATTTAAGTATATGCTCATTCTGTACAGACATTTAGAGCTACACAATAACTGGTTTCAAAGAACAACAAAATAATAATGACGTGAAACATGTTATGTCCAGTTTGAGAATGAAATAAAACCCTCAAAATTGTGGTGAATTAGAAGACTATTCCCATATTTCCCTTCTTTATCATAACTCAAAATATGAGTATAAGTTATGTTTGTATAAGAATTCAAGTATATGCTCATTTTGTATAGACATTTAGAGCTACACAATAACTGGTTTCAAAGAACAACAAAATAATAATCACGTGAAACATGTTATGTCCAATTTGAGAATGAAATAAAACCCTGAAATTGTGGTGAATCAGAAGACCATTCCCATATTTCCCTTCCTTATCATAACTTAAAATATGAGTATAAGTTATGTATGTATAAGAATTCCAGTATATGCTCATTCTGTATAGACATTTAGAACTACACAATAACTGGTTTCAAAGAACAACAAAATAATAATCACGTGAAACATGTTATGTTCAATTTGAGAGTAAAATAAGACCCTGAAATTGTGGTAAATTAGTCGACCATCTTCATATCTCATCCCTGAAAGAAACCCTGCTTATTGGTGTCACCGACATTCATTTATATAATGACGCATTTGAAAAGCAATATGACTATTGTTGTTTTTAAAATATCTTCAACACATACCAGCAAGCATAGAGTTGAAAAGAATGGAAATCAGCTTCGCCTGTACGTGAAGATTTATGATCGGAGTTTCAGTATTGGTATGTATATATGTTTTAGTTCCAAGCATGCTCAACAAATGAAATTATATATAACTGGAAACATCGCGTGAACAACTAAATAAAGACTATTTCAGAATAAACCCCTTCTATTTTTGAGTTTTTTGCATGATTATTAAGCACCGTCTGAGAGCACGGTTGAACACCACTTCACCAAAAAATTTACTCACACGTAGAAATTAGCCTTTATCCCAGTTTCTCTATCTCTCTCTATGTACGTCTATGTGTCTGCTCTTTCATAATCGCAGTGAATCCTTTAACATTCAAAAGTTTCCGACTATTTACTGAAATTTATCTTCGTTAGGTGGTCTCCTTCTCTGCGCTTAGCGGGTGAAGGTGGTCAGCTCGCCGACTTCATAGATGGCCTTGGACCGGGTCAGCTCGTAGGCAGACAAGTGCTGGGAGCTCCCTCCCTTGGAGATATTCAGTTATCGCTGTGTTATCAGAAAGGATTTTTGGAGGTGGAAGTGATCCGAGCAAGGGGTCTCCAAGCCAGACCAGGATCCAAAGTACTGCCAGGTAAGTTACTGGCTGGCGTAAATAAGTCTTAACGGGACAAAGCTGTTTCTTTTAATGTTTTGAAGTACTTTGTTCTTGAAACAATAATTTTTGAATAAACATGAAAGACTGCAACTAACTCAATGATTGAATAAATCAGGTTCCTGAAGTCCTCTTTGATGAGACCTAGATTTTTTAATTAAATGGGATTTGAAATTGAAACCAGTCTGTAGTTTATCAATTGATATGACAGTAGTGACCATTGTACAAAAAAGCTATACAGAATATTCAAAGGCGAAAGTTGTATTTCTATAACTGGTATACATAGGTAGGTATATTCTTGTGAAATGATAGTGTCAATATTTTTTACTTCACCTTAAATACTATAAGATATTTTCGAAAATATTCAGATGCATTTCGATTTCTAAGGAATTCACATATTGACAATTTAATTCAAGCCTGAAATGTAATTGGCCCTCCGGAATGTAACGGGGCTTCGGGGGACAGGGCCTGACCAGCGCACACTGCAGTGAAAAAAAAATTAAATCGACCCGCTCGGAGGGGTCAGAGGCAAGGTGGTGGGGCCCATAACGATGATTTGCCTACCGACGACAACCCTGGCAATAAAAACGGACGTTTTGAGTGGACGCATGAGCTGAGGGATAGCCTTATGCATTGCTACGAGAGTAGTGAGCCCGCGCGAAGAAGGTACATGGCGAGATGAAATGCTCTGTGGTGTGAAACACATCCGGAGCATGCCGTCTTTTCCACCCAAAATCTTAGAGCGCCCGTACACGAGCCACATTTTGCGGTCGGATTGACCACACAATTGCAGTCGCGTTCCAACGAACTCAAGCCGCCCATAAGAAATACTGTACTACACGTACACGGGCGTTCACAAAAGTCAAAACGAACGTATGCAGTCACTTGCTGCTGATCTCCGCCGAGATGTCATCGCGGCATCTGCCGTACACTAACCCGTACGACTTGCAGTCGTACCCAACCGCGTACACCATGGTGTACTTTTTCTCATATTGGTCTCACAGCATTCAATTTTTGATGTCAGTTGCATCAACTGCAAGTGCGGTTTATATAACCGAAAGTCGGCCACATAAATGTGATTGGGTCAATCGCGAAGTACAGTCAACGTGACCACAATGTTGTGGTTGCTTCAACTGCAAATATGTGGTCCGTGTACGGCCGGACTTAGGGATAACGTATCCTATCTTCGGCGGCAGGGCTATATAGCTCCTTTCCAGCCTTCTAACGAAGTGGTAGAAGTGGCAGTTCTATCACCCGTTGGCACGGCTGGAGAGGAGACTCGCACCATACCACCAATGGAGACGACAATCAGAACACGCAGGGCGCTCCACAGAATTAGGCCCCAGAAGCCACAGGAACTGGCTTGTTCGGATGCGGAGGTTTATAGTTTTCTAACAGAAGAGGCTGACATCTGGCAAATCAACACCGCCGTGTAAAGCGTCGTCCAATCGCTTTCCGAATCGGAGGGACGGAATTCCGGCCTTGCAATTCGACAGATTGCACGGCGAGTACACACGATGGAGACTAAGATCACGTCGGCGAGACAACACGCGTCTCGTATCCAATGTTTGATGGATTACAGGGCGGCCAACAGACCTTTCACGCCCGCAGAGCGGCGGATAGCCGCCAAACTACGACATATCCATCACATTTTGAGTCAAGGCGTGCTGCTGTCCACCAAACAGCACTGCCTGGATAGGATACGAATAGTGGCTGCTAAGAAGTCACCTAGTGAGGCGAGAAAGAAGTATCGCGGAAAACCTAAGGTTTCGCGAGAAACCTTCTCGCTTATTCCAAGTGCCCCCAAGTGTTGTGGATAATCCGCCGACCGCTGATCAGGTGGAATCCTTCTGGGAGGATATCTATGAACACCCGCAGCCACTCAATTCAGACACTCCAGCCCTAGCGCAGTTCGAAGCTTTCAACAGAGAGCTTCGACAGCCTGAGCTCAATGAACTGCGCTACCCGATTACCACGGATGACGTTCTAAAAGCTCTTGTGAGTTCCAAGATTTTTGCTGCTCAAGGCCCAGATGGGCTGAACACTTATTGGTGGAAAAAACTACTGAGCACTCACCGCCATTTGGCTAGAGTTTTCAACTCATGGCTGAACGGAGAGCAGCCAATTCCCGATTGGTTTGTCAAGGGGCGGACCATTCTTATCTCCAAAGACGGAGATTTGTCGATTCCTAAGAATTACAGACTTTTAACATGCATCTTGTACACACGAATACTCAACGCAGTTGACCGAGTGTTCGAACGGATATATGAGCAGCGAGGGTCGAAGAGAGGAGTCACTGGATGTAAAGAGAACCTGCTCATCGATAGATGTGTAACGCAGAGCTCTATACAATATAAGCGCAACCTCTCTGTGGCCTGGATCGATTACCGTAAGGCATTTGATACAATATCGCATGAGCTCATCTTGCATTTGCTCAGATGCCTTGCGGTACCCGACAAAATAGTGAGATGCATTGAACAACTGATACCAATTTAGCGAACTCGCTTCACCATTACATCCGGTCAAGCCAGAGTCCAAACAGGATGAGTCACTTTCAGAAGGGGTGAATTTCAGGGCGATTCCTTCAGTTCCCTCCTCTTCTGCATCTCACTATTGCCATTATCCGTTGCGCTCAGAAATACTCGAAGGTATAACTGTGGCACCCCCGGAAACCGAAGGCACAAGGTCACCCATTTGTTTTATATGCCTCTGGAGAGAAAGATCTCCATCAGTCATTGTTGGCGAAACGCGCGTCGAGTGCAAAAATATCAGTTTGGTGTTAGGGCAAATGATCTCGAAACAAGTTATTCAACTTTTACACCAAAGGTTCCAATCTCATCGTTATTTAGAATGATACTGGATATAGCCTGTGAAGTCTTCAGGAGTTCGGATCCCCTTCTCTGCATTTGTCTTTAGGGCAGCTGCCTGAGTAGCTGATGAACTTGGTGTAGTTTTCGACACTGAACGAGGTGATCACAACTCTGTCACCAAGTTGGAACCCGTTCAACAAAAAGCTCATATAAAAACCGCAGAGATCACCTCACTTCTGCGGAAGTGTGTTTTGGATAATAATTTAAAAAATCGTTATTGTTACAGCTCCGTATGTCAAAGTATACCTCGTTAATGGAAAAAAATGTGTAGCAAAGGCGAAAACTACCACTGCCAGGAGAACGCTAGATCCCTTGTATCAACAGCAGTTAGCTTTTCGAGAAAAT
The DNA here is from genome assembly GCF_000500325.1 of Leptinotarsa decemlineata. NCBI lineage: Eukaryota > Metazoa > Arthropoda > Insecta > Coleoptera > Chrysomelidae > Leptinotarsa > Leptinotarsa decemlineata. The sequence goes on from NW_019289691.1 coordinate 245,607, forward strand.
TATCTAGGATGTATTTTGCAGGTGAGTTCATCAACTTCATTCAATTCATTGAACTGCATGAAAAGCGACTTCTTCAAAAATTCATTCTACGCAAAACCGATAAACAATAGGTATACATCACATTTTGAATAGGTGAAATGAAACGTGTTTAACCAGCACTTTACTATGTGTCTCTCTGTATTATATGTCTACTAGTGTAGTTACTCATACATATAGAATTTTCAAGCAAACTAGACAACCAATATAACACCCTTGATTTAATTCAGACTTGAAGTTTTATAGCAGATCGTAACAAATATAGAACAGCTTTGCCTTTTTAATTAAAAGCTTTCATTTAACTCGACTTGTATGTATGTTAACAAATCTTGCAAGTTTAATTGGACCCACTTCCCGGTATCCGATTGACCTGGTCCAGAACCGATGACAATGCATGTTAATCATAAACGTGACCTGATGCTGCTGCCAGGATCGGTTCGTACGACAGATCTCCTCAGTGGTAAATATCAGGGACACAAAATTTTGTATACGCATTCGTTTATGATAGGCAGTTGGTAGGCCCACCATGAAACAGATGCCAAAATATATTTCTAGAGAATAAAATCAAAATATGCTTTTACTTTCAAATACCTACTTCCCGACTCTAAATAGAAGACAGTATATGGTGTAGCAGGTTGTTAGAACCCATATTCATTTGCATTGTAATAAAATAATTACACAAGATAGTCTAATAGATTGTACTAAAAAAAATGATAATATAGATTCAAATAATATTATACCATCTGATATAAACAAGACTGGGGGGTTGCCTAAAGAGTTGGAAATATTTGTGGGGGCCAAGATGATGTTGCGATACAATGTTGATGTGTCTAAGGGTCTAGTGAGTGGTGTCATCGGTCATATAATAGAAATTATATGGCCCTGTTTCCGGAGAGCACAAATATATGACACGGACATTCCATCAGTCCGTATCGACTTCGGCAAAGATGGGATTCACGTTATTCAACCGAAATCTGTGCAGTTTCCAGCTAAATTCAGCCACGGTGCAGCTGAACGTATAATGTTGCCAATTGTTTTATGCTGGGCTTGTACAGTTTACAAAATGCACGGTAGTACGGTTGACCATGCTGTGGTATACTTGGGTTCAAAGTTGTTTGCTGCCGACCAAGCGTGCGTGGCTTTTACTAGGGTCACATCAATAGAAGGCCTCCTGATAGAAAAATTAGACTGTTCGAAATTAACTAGGACTCGGCCATGTAATAATGACCCCATAAATGAAATGAATAGACTGAGAAATATAACAAGCTAATTCTTCTTCAACCCTCCATAGGCCGTGCCATGGTCTGTGAAACCATATAAACAGTGTTTCATAGTTATTCTTCGGATCGCGCCAAATGCAAAGCTGCTCTTCGATTACCCTCCCCTAATAGGTACCTGAAACCACAGTAATAATAATAGTAACCTTTATTAACCATATGTGTATGAAATCTAACAACAAAGTAATAGTATGGTTAAAAGGAGCCCGATCAGTCAAGACTGGTCTTCCTCGGGAACCTGGGATACAAAATTAAAAAAAAATACCAAGATTAAAGAATAAAGATTTGAAAAGTCACAAAGATGAGTAGTTATATGATTACATGAACTTATATAATCAAACATTGCTCCTCAAAAAGTTTTTTCTATAGGTGATTACGAAACCTGACCACTGACATTGTTTTTAGATTTTCAGGGAGTAGGTTGTATGCTTTGATCAGATTAAGAGAAGGATTTTTCGAATTGTTTAGTGCGGTGATGGGGAATTGTGATTATTTTTTTCAGTGAGATAAGAAGGAGTTTTATTTATTATCACTTTATGTAATAGATATAGGCCATGAAGTTTCCACCGATTACTCATAGACAACCATTCCGTAGTAAGTGAGGTATGAGAGATTCTTTCGAACTTCCGGATGCCAAAAATAAGTTTTAGGCAGGAATTTTGCAGTTTTTGGATTCTAGATGTATCTCTTGCAGTCAGACAGGGCCCATGAACGAAATCGCAGTAGCTGGCTTGGGATAGTACCAGAGAGTTGCATAAAAGAGTTTTGAGTGACCTACTCATAATATGTCTATGACCATATGAAATTTTAAGTTTTGCGTAAGATTTCTGTAGTTTGAAAGATACATGATCGGAGAATTTTAACTTACTATCGATAAATTACCCAAGGTTTTTGGATATATCTTTCACAGTTAGTTGATTACCTTCTAATTGAATGTTTATATCAGGTAGATCAATAGGTCCAAATAATATAACAGACGATTTCGATGGGTTTATAATCAAGTTATGTTTCTTAGAAGTCTCTACAATTTGAAGTAGGTCTGTTGGGACTCTGCTAATGTGTTTGAATCGAAAAGGTAGTAAATTTGAGTGTCATCTGCGTACATATGGATTCGTGAGTACTTTAAAGAATTGGAAAAATAACATGTGTAGATAGTAAAGATCAGAGGACCGAGAATCGAACCTTGTGCTACTCCACGTGATATAGATCCATCGTCAGATGAAACTTCCTGTATGAGATCTTCCTGTGATATAGTTTCTGAAGAACTTGAGTGCTTGATTTTCTAAACCTATGAAGTGAAGTACCGAGAGCAGTATATCGTGATTAAGTGTGTCAAATTCTTTACTATAATCTAATAATACTAAAACACCGATCTTTTGTTTGTCTAATTACCTGAAGGGATCGTCCGTTATATTTAGGAGTGCTGTGCCGCAGCTATATCCTGGTCTGAATCCCGACTGTACTGGGGAAAGGATATTATATTTATCAAGGTGATCACGTAATTGTGTTTCAATGACCCTGTCTAATACCTTGGACATAGTTGGCAGGATGGTGATGGGTCTTAAATCATCAAGACTTGTAGGGGAATTGACTTTTGGGATAGGTTTTACAAGCCCCTCCTTCCAAAGTTTGGGGAATACCCCATTTATAACACAGTGGTTTACTAAGTGGGTTATGTACGATATGATAAAAGGACACATTAGCCGAATGAGGGTTATATTGATTTGGTCAGCCCCACATCCTCGTGTATTCACCTGCAATAAAATATGAACTACCCTCTCATCAGTGACTGGTTTAAAAATAAGTTTCTGTTCAAAATTAGTTTTAACATTGTTTCGGTAGAAATGAATGAGTTTTTCATCTGCTTTCGTAGAAGTATTTGTTATTTTCGAAAAATGATTATTAACTTCGTTTGCGGTCGTGTGGAAATCGATATTTTTATTTTTTCTTTTTCCCATTGTACAAAGATCTCCAAGAACTTTCCATTTTTTTAGAGGTTGCATTTTAGAGATAAACTTTCTTTTTTGTTTTCATAGCATTTGTTATGTAATTCCTGAGGTTTCTGTAGAATTCCCAGTGACCTTTGTTTTTAGTTGCTTTATATTGTATAAGTGCTTTGTTCCTAAGATGAATCATACACTTGATATTTTGGGTGATCCAGGGTTTGGGTGGCCGAGCAAATCTTGAAAGGTGCATGTTTATTAAATAATTTTAATATATTTTCATTCATTATACTTACTTTTTCATCAATATGGTTTTCCTCAATAATGGAATTTCAAGGCAGATTTTTGATGTCGTCTTCAAAGCTGACGATACTAAATTGAGAGAAATCACGAAACGTGTGTATGATTGGCGTTTTATTATCGCAGTGCATATCGATTGAACATTCAGTGATTAAATGATCAGAAATGTTGGCGTCGTAAACTCTGGTCCTGTTTGGTTGCAAGTCTTCGTTTAGAATAATGACATCTATCAATGAGATTGAATTGGAGTTGATATAAGTAGGTTCTTGTATTATCTGTTTGAGTCCGATTCCCTCTAAGGTGTTGGTAAAGTTTTCGGACGTATTATTGGAGTTCATTAAGTTGATATTTAAGTTACCGAGGCAAATAATATCACTGTTAGCAAGCATGATTTCAGATATTGTGTTTTCGAAATCGTCTACAAACGTATTAGCGTCAAGCTGAGGTGGCCGGTAAATCACTCCCATTGCTATTTTTTTGCTGCCAACCTGTATCGAAACCCAGAGTTGTTGGCATGTATGGTTAGACGTGTATTGACTAAGTATTTTTACATACAAGCATATACCACCAGCCCTTGTGGCTCTATCTTTGCGAAATATTTTGAAACCGGGTATATCGATATTGTCATCCAATATAGCGACAGTGAGCCAGGTCTCGGATAGACCTACAAAATCATAATTATAATCGAGTATCTAACGTTTAGATGAGCAATGTTTATTCTTCTAGACATTTTGAAAGGGATTTTTACATACATACGTTAAAAAATATCATTCAAAGAATTAAGATTGATTCCACCAAGACACAGAAAATACAGGCTGATTCACGGTGGATGGCACATTAGACGTTTCTGGTGAACCAGACAACGGATCACTTTGAAAATTTAATGGAGGGCATATTCGGAAGAATTGAAAGGAATAGATAAACAATCCTTTTTTCCCTTCTTTTCTTCCCTCTATCTTATTTTTTTTTTTCAGTTCAAATCTTCTTATCGACTTTGCTGCTTCGCGTTTATGGGCTGTAGTGAATCTTCGTCCTCTTTCTCTTCTGGGTATCCTTTATCTTTGGCTCGACAAATTTATTGTTTTCTTGTATTTGAAATCGAGGTGGCGGCAAGATCGATTCTTCCTCTGCAAGGTTATCTTCTGAGTCACTACTGTGCTGAGCTTTTTCTAGATTCAGCAGATCATCTACAGTGAATATGTGACCATCAACTTCTAGAGTGTCGCCTTTAATTGTAGCTATTTGGTTCTGCTGCTTGGCAGTTTTGAGATGAGGATGAGGATGCGTCATTAGCTATAGCGACTCCAGTGCCATTTAGTTTACGTATATTTCTGAATAAATTTTTTTTCAGATTTTTTCAGATACGAAATGAATTCAAAAACAACAGGAGATCTAGAAGAGTTTCTTTCGATTTGGTATATGTTGTTGATATCTTGTTCAATCAGATTTATGCCAAGCAGATTATTGAGAGCTTGAATTGTTTCTTGTAGCAGATTTACCTCATTCGCAATATCCAAGCCAAATATGACGATATTATTTCTTCGCACTTTTTTCTCCAAAATTTGGATTTTCTCCTCAATAGTTTCAATTTTTTTCACGTTTTCCGAGGCATAATTCTGAAGACGTAAGACTTTCACAGGTTTATCTTCATTGGTCATTCTCAACGACCGTGGCTGCTACTTCGGCTGCTTTCAAAATAGGTTGACAAAAAACGTTGTGTTTTTACTTCCACTAGGATAGTTTCGCTTGTCGTTGAACAGGCGAAATTGATCTTTAGCATAGATGATAATATATGATTGATTCTTTTCTACTTATGAGTGTTGTAACGGTGATATCTACTCACGTTTATATTAGCTCACAGCCTGTACAATATTGAAATCAACAGGCGAGTTCACGCCACAGAAAAAAAAATTCCACTGTTTAGGTCGTTTATTTTGGGAGCGACTTGTATCCCGATCACAGTTTAACTCGACACTCCAGCGGACCACTGCCAAGTGAGATGTTAGTGAGTTGTTTTTGACGATGAATCGGGTAATGAAGATATTGATGACATACAAATGGATGATGTAGAAGTTCATGACACAGACAGCGAGCAAGACATTTCTAAGGGCGGAAATGAAGATACAGAAACTGTCTCCACCTGTCAAAATGAAGGGGAACATACTATCCGCAACCGTTTGTGCTATAAAGGTCAAGGTAAGTAATTATAGTACACCTGAAAAATTAACTTATCCGTAGGGAAAAAAGACAACTCCTATTGGAAAAAACATCCACCCACCACAAAAGGAGTCCGCATGAGGCGATAAAATATCATTAGAAAGTTGCCATCACCAACAGCAGAAACTAAGAATTTGAAGTCGCCAGTCGACGTATGGTCATACTTTGTGAATGAAGAAATAATTGATATCATAGTTACCTCAATTAACAAGTATATTACGTCAGTCGCAAACAATTTAAGTAGAGAGCGGGATGCACATACTACGGACGAGACAGAAATTAGAGCATTATTTGGACTTCTTTATTTAGACCCCATTGGACTCATCAACACAACATCGAGTGGTACCAAGCTGAGATCTTGCACAGAGAGGAACATTGGTTTAGAAGAAAATTCAAGGAAGCCGCATACATGTTGTCCAACAACGTATTCAGCCAAGCCAGCGTAGAAATACGCAACATATGGAAATCCATCATCAAGCGGAAAATGGCGAACTCCCGCCAAACGGTCATCTCCCGCGGAACCAGTGAAGTGGAAAATGGAAAGCGGGGATAAGTGAAAGTACTCGAACGACCTATAGTCATCTCTCGGAGGTATCAGTCCAGTCATCACCCGAAGACGATTGTAGATACTAACAATCGAAACGTCGTGAACTAACGTGACTTGGAATCTCTCAACTTTTTATTTTTATTTTCTTTTTTCATTTCTTTATTTTTATTTATATTTTGTTCAATTGTTCTATTTTACTTGTGTTTTATTTCAGTATTAATTCATTTCAGGTATATTTTTCTTAATATAATTGTTATTCTCAGCTATTCATTTTTTAATTCTTCTTTTTAGTTGTTTCAGGGATTTCAAATCATTTCATATAGTAGACAATAGAAGTCCGAACCAGTGAAATTCATCATGAAACATTGTCAACCACCTTCAAACATTCTATTATTCTATAATGAAACAACTCACCTGAAAATGGTATATTATGCCCTCATATATGCAATTGTCACATGGGGAGATGTGACTAATAACCTTGTCAAATTAGTAGAAACGATCCAGAAATAAATAATGACAATCATGCACCAAAAAATGTTACGTTCTCAAATGACATTGTTTACTGAGAATCCAAATTTACGTCAATAAATAGGAAAAGCACAATCATTCATTTGAAACTAAACGTAATGAAGAATTCCTTAAAGTCTCATAATAAAAAACCATTGGATTGAGATGTCACATGTTTTTGGGCTCTAGACTGTATACCAATTTTCTCGTCATCATTAGATCTTCAAATTCAATTCATGTCTTTCGAAAACATCTGAAAAAATATATACGTGATGAACCAAGACGTGATATACATAAATTTATTGACATAAGAAATCATGAAAGTACTGAAAATAAAATAAATGGTATTCACCATCAAAACTTTAGAAAATACAAGAAAAATGTTATTTCATTATTATTGAGTACTCCCTTCGAATACACATATCATTTGAAATAAAGGAACTCCTTTATCCAATCTTTTCGTACATCAAATTATTTCAGCTCTGTTAGGCTAGCAAGGCAAATCCAGCAACATTGCAAAAAAATACATCAATTTGTAGCTGATTAGTTGCCAAAACAACGATTTTGTTGCTCGTGCCGATCCTTAGAAATCGCAAATAATGCTATCGTGATATCAACGTAACAAGGTAACTCAATGAATTATATACTTTCCCTTTGATCTTTACAAAATATTTAGTTGCTATTCAGTTGCTAAACCTTGGATATAGCGAAAAATTTTTAAATAATTTTTTTTGTATTTTTTATGATCTTGCTATCTTGAAACTGTTTTTTCCTAGAATTAAAGGTGTTTTAAATTTGTTGCTCACCAAGAGTGAACTTAAATACACCTTGAGTAACAGCAACAAAATAGTTGAAACCGATCAGCCGATTTTCAATTTTTTTTTCATTTTCCAGGTTCTTGCTATCTTGAAACTGGTTTTCCTCAGAATGAAAAGTGTTTCAAATTTGTTGCTCACCAGGAGTATACTCAAATACACCTTGAGTATTAGCAACAAAATAGTTGAAACCAATCAGCCGATTTTTGAATTATTCTTTCTTTTTCCTCGTTCTTGCTATCTTGAAGCTGGTTTTCCTTAGAATAAAAAAAGTTTCAAATCTGTTGCTCACCGGGAGTATACTCAAATAGACCTTGAGTATCAGCAACAAAATAGTTGAAACATTAACACTCAATTTAATATGGTTTTTTGTTTTTTTGTTTTATCTTCCAGCTGTTAATTACTGAAAAATGTTACCCACCTTCACTGATTAAAAAAGAATTTTACTGAAGATGCCTCTGGCCAGAGGCGAAACGTTTAATTGAAGTCTTTCTTTCCGTATATTTTAATTTAACATGTGCCCAATAACCCAAGAAAATTAATCAAAAATACATACAAGGGCTCAAGAAATTACACTTTATTGTGATTCTTATCTATGACGGTGTAATAACAAATTTCGATAAAACGTTTCGTGTCAACATGACCCATCAACTGTTTTTTTTTAATACAGACCTGTCTTTTTCATTACAGATATTGATAAAGCGATAATTTCACAATCCAAGGGTATATCACATTTGATATTTTCATAGTGTTTCATTTGAAATAACTACGATCATCAGTGACAACAATCAAACAGGAAAACAATGTATTTCATCAAGAACTTTTGGGAAAAATGAAACCAATACGGAAAGTCAAAGCTATATCGCAATCTACATTAAATGCTCGATGGACATCCCTTTTCTCAAATGCACATAAGTTGCCAGTCCAGACAATTTCTGTAGCAATTTTCTAGCATAATAGGGGTAATACCAAACCAAACAAGACTCAGCCTCTGACGGAAGCAAGAAACTCTTTGGAAGGTTCGACATAGATGAACATTTTAATCTAACAGACCACTATTATAATATTCATGCAGTCATTGTTCACTGTGGTTCTGGCGTTGAATTTGGTCATTATTACGCCTTGGTCATAGACGAAACGGATTGGTTTAAGTTTGACGATAGTCGTGCCACGAAGTGTTCTGGCGATGTATTGAATTTATTGGAGCCTCTGGAGACACCCTACGTTTTGTTTTATAAGAGAGAGGACATTGGTAGATCAAGATCTTCAGATGATGTGGTGCAAATGCAAACGCAAAAGCAAATGCGCCACTGGAATCAATGAAGTCGCCCCGGAGCGCCAATTAATTTTCATTGTTGTTTTCATTTTTATCGTTGTTTTGTAATTTCACAAATAAATCCTTTTAATCATTGAATAAAAAAAAATATCAATACATGCATCTCTTACTTTTTCGTTTGAGATGGTCGATATATGTACTTGGTGTTGAAAAAACTTTATCCTTTTTGTATCCCCAGACAAAAAGAAATCTAAATGAATAAAATAGTTTATTAACTACGTTACATTTTCATGTTTGTAGAATAGACATATAAAACAAGGAAGTACATTTTGAAAATATAAAAATATTAAGCAACACAGGGGTTGCCTACGTTGCACCAATGATAATAGGGGTATTTACAAAGTACTACAGTACAATCGATACCGGTGAGTATGTTTCATTTCGAGTAGACATGGCTGACGTGAACTATCCTAAAATGATCGTAGTATGAGTAAGATCTGTATGAGTATGAGTAAGATCTGGGGATCGAGCTGGCCAGTTAATTGGTCCATGTTGACACGAAACGTTTTATCGAATATTTATTATTACATCGTCATAAAATAAAATAAAATCAAAAGTAGTACTGTAGGTTGTGACAAAATTTCTATCCGTATGTTACATCTGGTGATACCTCAATTACTGCCGCATATTACATTTATTTTCAATTCCATTATCACAACAAGTCGATTTTCATCTATATGGAAACATGCCAGAGTTACCCCTCTAGCAAAATGTAGCAATCCCACCGAATTGTCTGATTTTCGACCCATCAGCCTACTTCCTACTATGTCGAAAGCACTGGAAATGATAATGAAGGATCAAATTTCCAACTACTCTGTGGAGAAAAATCTCATTTCTGACGTGCAATCGGGGTTTCGCCCACAATTTAGTACAACAACAGCACTGACCCTTATCACTGATGATATTTTCAAGTCATGCGATGGAAAAANTATTATAGTACACTTCGAAAACAATAATTTTTTTTAAATTTTTTTGATATGCTCCGAAATAACAATTCCATTCGAAATAAACAAAAAACAGCATTTTTGGTTCTCCCCTTCCACGAGAAGGTCGAGAGTCCCCGTAAATTTTCTTCGACCATTGTATTGTTCCCGATGAGTTACCTTCTTTTCCATTTAATCTTCTCCGTATCTGTTACGGAATAGACTAATTATCAATCATACAAAGACTGCTTGCGTATAGTATCACAACCAATATATAACACCTTCAAATCCAGTTATATCGTTTGGGGGACAATATATTATCATATCACGTGACAGAAAATTTCTGGGTACAGTCCTTGATCATCGTCTCTCTTGGGATGAACAAGTAGACAATGTTTGTGGTAAACTTAATAAAACTTTCTATATAATAGGCTTTCTGAAAAATGTACTAGATCGCAAATCCCTCCTGAATGTGTATTATGCATTTGCCTATTCAGCTATTTCGTATGGCATAGTAGTAGTAGACTCGCCACAACATGGCGACAGGTACAAGTTCACTGTCACTTCACTCCAAAGAAAATAGTGAATATACATGTAAACATTGTCAAAAAAAGTCGTGAACAAAGTAAAGTGTAATAAATGTGAAGAAGTGTTTCATCCTGCTTGTCTCAGGCAAGCAAATGATACAAAAAAAGGAGATTGCAAACACTCGGCAGAAAATCCAAATCAAGGCAATCGAATTAGTCAGAGTGATCCAATCATCACAGAGGAAATATTTCTCAAAGAGGAAAACAAACTTCTAAGATCTATAATCCGGGATAAAGATACAATCATAAGTGACAAAGAGATAGTCATCTCATTGATGAATGACAAAATCGCATTCCTTGAACGCTGAGTTCACAGCTATACTTGTTCAAAATACTGTCATAGTAACAATCTATAGATCGAACCGTGGCAACTTCGATATATTTTTAAATTCTCTGGATAATCTGCTAGAATCCCTCACTAGAAAATACCCAAAAATTATTCTGCTGGGAGATTTCAATGTCCATTTTCTTGCAGACAATAAAGAAAAAAACAGTCTCAATAATACCCTCCTTTCTTATAACTTCGAAACTCTTTTATGTGAACCAACGAGAGTTACTCAATATTCTTCCACATGTATCGACAACATATGCACTAACTTCAACTATAAAAAATTGAAATTGTTGAAGAAGATATTTCTGACCACTTTGGTCAATTTATCGAAATCGAGATAAAAAATAGTTCGAACCAGGGTAAAAATGCGCCCAAACAAGTTAGACATATTAGTGAATTGGGTAGAGCTGAATTTGTACAATGTATAAACAGAATAGATTGGACAAGCTACTATTTAAGTAACGATCCAAACATCCTCTCTGAATTTATATGTGAAAATATCACATATGCCATAGAAACAGCTTTTCCTTTGAAAAATATAAATCAAAAAGCTCTAAAACCTAAGTGGTATACTGAGTCACTGAAAGTTATGAGGATGGATGTAAGACGAATAAAACGCCAATACATAAACACAGGAGACTCCGAAATAAAACGTATGTATCAAACCAAAAAAAAAAAATATATACAGAAAATGTGAAGAAAGCAAAAAGGAGTATGTATGATAACGTTATCACAAACAGTAAGAACCCGGCCAAAAAAGTTTGGAAGATCGTAAATGAAATACAGGGTAAGTCAGGTAAAAGTAACAACCACGATACCTGCCTTACTGCAAATGATTTCTGTGAATTCAGCTCCACAATAATCGATAACATTATCAAAAAAATACCTCTCACGGATGAATCTGGGGATGATCTCGTTAAAATAACTGTGAAAGATTCAGTATTCTTGAATCCCACGAATGAAAAAAAAATAACAAGTGTGATAAAAACACTCAAAAATAGTTCAACTATGGATGCATATAACAAAAGCTCCAAAATAATCAAACTCATAGCGGAAATCCTAAGCACACCACTGGCACACCTAGTTAATACATGCATGGAGAAGGGAGAATTTCCATCATATTTGAAACTGTGTAGAGCAACCCCAATTATGAAAAAAGGTGATATAAATAACTGTGATAATTATAGATATATAACAATTACTTCAATAATATCAAAAATAATTGAAGTAATTATCAAAGACAGAATAACGAGCTTTTTGGAAAACGGAAAACATCTCAATGACCACCAATATGGATTTCGATCGCTGAGATCAACTTCACAAGCTGTTACTGAGATACTTCACTCAATAGCAAAAAATCTAGACGTAGGAGTACATACACGTGCAATCCTATGCGACTTGTCGGAAACCTTCGACATCCTACTAGAAAAGCTCCATAAATAAGGGTTACGTGGACCAGCTCTTCGATTCATTGAAACATTCATTACGGACAGACAACAATACATATCCTACAATAATGTGACCTCCAGGACCATACAAATCAAACATGGTGTACTTCAAGGTTCAGTACTGGGGCCACTGTTGTTTATAATCTATATGAATGATCTGCCAACCTTCTTAGATATCGCAGATGTATTTATGTACGCAGATGACTCAACTTTTTTAATCAGAAGCAGGAATTTACAAGAGATCGATAGAATGTCAAGTGAGACACTGTCACGAGGTGCAGCTTACTTCAACGCAAATATTTCATCTTTGAATAAAAACAAAACGACAGAAATAACTTTCTCAAAAAACAAAGCAAATGATTCATCAGTCAAAATACTAGGATTTCACATAGATTCCAACCTGAACTGGAAAGAACACATTCAGGAATTGCAAAAAAAGCTGTCCAGAAGTCAATTTTTATTTAGAAATATCAGAGAAATAGTATCAGCTGAAACAGCTGAAAACTGTATATTACGGTGTGGTTCACTGCCACTTAATGTATGGGACTTTATTATGGGGCACAAGCTCAGCATGCCACCAGTTATTAATAAATAAAAAAAAATGTTAGAACTATGGCTAAGGCTGGACCAAGGGAACATGCCAAACCATTGTTCATCAAAATGCAAATTTCAACACTTCCATGTATATATATTACAGAAGCCATCTTGTGGATACACCAAAACAAAAATGCGAACACTACGGGGAGTGAAATTCATAAGTACAATACCCGTCATGAAGAATTGTATAGACTACCTCGAGTGAACTACACTAAAACAATGAAGCAGACCGACTATCTACCAATCAAACTATATAACCTTATACCGGTGGATTGGAAGACATTCACTACAAAAAAGTTGAAACACTACGTAAAACAATCACTTCTTGTAAATCCACTTTATAATATTGAAGATGTTTTTTCCTATATATGGACTTAATATTTAGTACTGTCTATTCAACGTACTACCTTACATAAAGCCTAATTTCTAGGATTATCTCATTTTTACAGCTTTACAAATATTATTTACATGGCTTCACAAATTTTATATACATTTTTATATCTACACCTCTGTCTTGACGTACCTACACAATTATGTTGTGAATTTATCACATTAACATTTTTGTAATTTTTAAAGGTCATTAAATATCTTGTCTTATCTTATCTTATCTTATCTTATCTTATCTTATCTTATCTTATCTTATCTTATACTTTCATAAGCAGGGAAAACCTCATCAAACATAGTGACTAGCATGATTATAACACCAGAAATGAAGATAATTTATGGATAAGTGAATGTAAACATTCATTTTATAAAAAATCGCCAATTGAGGCAGGTAGCTATTTCTACAATAAATCACCCACGTCATTGAAAAAAATTAAATCCCTGAGGATTTTCAAGAGTAAGCTGAGAGAGCTTCTAATAGCAGAATGCTTCTATGACTGGAATGAATTCGCAACTCATCTCGAAGAGTGAAAGAGTTGGTTATTCTCTTATACAATCCGTTTTTCATTTGTTTTCATGTTCATTGTTTTTTTTCTATTTTTTATGTATGTATTCCTGTGTTTATGTGATTTTACAATGTGTATATTTTTCTTTATTAAAAGACTCGTCTAATCTGTTAATGTTTACAGGAAAAAGACTCAATAAAATTTGAATTTGATAGCCTGGAACGTCGAAGGCTCTCTTCTATAGATACTTTCACTGGAAGTGTTCAAGTTACTTGGCACATTTGATTTCACCGAGAGCGGCACATATCAGAAATACGAGACGGACTATTGCTGCTCATCGTTTTGAGGTTTAACTCAGTACACCTCGAACTCCACACTTCAACAACTCTTTCATGAACCTACTGAGAACGTTTTTCCAAATGCATTTATTCTCTAGCGATTCAAATCCAATGTGAATCGCTACTCTCGCACAGGCACCGCTCTGGGAGCGCCTTAAAGATGTTTCTGTAGTGTTTGTGTTTTGTAGTTGAAAAAAATATGCCAGGGGTTCCAGTACGATCCATCAACTTTTATTTGCTTACTCTTTCAGGTATTTCGGCATTCCATTATCTTTTTTCACTAAGCTTTTTCGTTAACAAATAAAAATTCCCTCATCCTTTTTTTGTATCAAGATGGAATAGTAGAAAGCCAAAAACTTTCTTTCCCAAAAATTAATCACTACTAAAAATATAACCCCTTCAATTCAAATAAGATTCCTCTTGTCTGGGATTGAATCAAATAGGTGAATGAATGTCATCACGATGTCATCGATGACATAAGCAGATCAAGCTTATTCCGTGACATTAAAAATTGTAATTCATGAATGAAGTGTGTGTATTTTTTATAATGTTATTCAATTTGGTACTGAAGAGCCTTAGGGCAAGTGTCGTATGGCGAAACATCGATGTATATCAGTGAGGATGACAGTGTTCCATGTAAGTGCAATTTATTACCATTCATTCAAAGTAGAACTCATGTGAATGATATCTGATTTTTATTCCACAACGAATGTTTGAAAATTTGTCTGTCCATAATATTTTGCATCGCAGTCCTTACATTCAATTTCGTAAATTCCAGACTTTTCCGAATTCTCGACTTTGTCTTTTGGACTTCCCAAAAGGCTCTGCAGTGTATGACTTGTTTTAAAAACCACCTCCATACATTGTTCCTTGGGAATCTTTCCAAAGTTCCTCGTATATTGGTGGTATGGAACTGAGATGTATTTATCTTGGATTTTGTCCTTTCTGAAAGTCGAGATTTCGTTCATTCTTAACCTAAACTTCTTTTTCCTTATTATGTCATCTACAAAACCCCTCGAGAAACCGTTAGTGGCTGCTATTTCCTGTATTGTGCGTTTTTCTTTTGTATCATCCACATACCTTAGCCAAATCCTAGGAAAGTACTTTGACTTTTCTTTAGTTTCCATTTCGAATCTGCTCATGAACAGATCTGCCAGGTAGGTGGACAAGGGATTTCCCATGGCCGTTCCTTCCTGTTGTTCATAATAGCAACCTTCTACCTGGAAACGATTTTGTTTCATGCACAAATTGGTAAGAGAAACGAATTCATCGATTTCGTTGTTATTGAAATTATTTTTCTCTAGTAATTCCCTGAGGTATTGCAAGGTCTGTGGAATTGGGACGCTAGGAAATGAGAAACTAACATCAAAAGAAACCAAAATCTCACCTTCTTGCAGAAACATGTTTTTTGTATGTTGTATGAACTCTAAAGAGTTTTTTATACTGAAACCTGGTTCCGCAATAGACAAGGTTTCAAATTCCTTAATGAGCCACTTCGCTATTTGGTAGGTAGGAGCTCCAATAGCTGACACGATGGGGCGCATTGATTTTCCCGGTTCATGGATTTTTGGGAGGCAATATAGTTTCGACACCGTTGGGTTGGAAACTTTTAACTTCCGTTTCAGTTGAGGGGTAAGTATGTGGTCGCATTTTTTTAGGACGTCTTTTACTTCTGCAATCATCTTTGGTAACGGGTAGTTTTGCGGAGTTTCTAGTTTTATCTTCCTCTTGAAGATGATCACTTGATGATCGAAGCACGTGTCGAGGTGTAAAAATAACGATTTGGTGTTGGGAAAAAACTCCAGTAATATTCATTACTACACCAAAGGTTCCAAACAGTACATCATAAGTACATTAACTATTGAAAATAATAAATTATAATATTCATCCAACATCAATATAATGCAAATAAATAGTGAGTACTCACAAATGTAAACCTGTGCGTGAGGTAGCCGACAATGTATAAAAATACGCTTTTTGATTGATATCCATTTCATTATATGTTAATTATAGATAATGGACAAAATTCTGAAGCCTGAAAAAGGTGAACATTGAAAATAATATAATGAAGCGTCTTCCGGCTAACAACGTTTTATTAAAAATAATCTAGTTACTAACATTCATAATCTGACTATATTAGACTATAATAAAAATATATATAGTGAATTTTGATATGAGCAGAGTGGTAGGAATTATTAGCCCTAGCAAGGCGAATCCAGCAAAACTGCAAAAAAAATTCATCAATTCGTAGCTATTTAGTTGCTAATTAGTTGCCAAAACAATGATTTTGTTGCTCGTGCCGATCACTAGAAATCGCAAATAATGCTATCATGATATCAAAGTAGCAAGGTAACTCAATAAATTATATACTTTCCCGTTGATCTTCACAGAATATTTAGTTGCTAAGCCTTGGATATAGCGAAAAATCTTTATATAATTTTTTTTTCATGATCTTGCTATCTTGAAACTGTTTTTTCCTGAAATTAAATATGCTCTGAATTTGTTGATCACCAAGAGTGAACTTAAATACACCTATCTTGAAACCGGTATTTTCTGGAATACGGAGTATTATGAATTTGTTGCTCACCAGAAGGGGACTCAAATACACTTTGAGTATCAGCAACAAAAAGTCAGAGAATAAGTGGAACAATATTTGGGTATTCAGCAGGCCAAAACTTAGTGTATTTTTATAACACAGATTCCAAGCTTTATCAAATTAAAAACCACCTGTTCCTTGAAGAGGAAACCACGTGCATGATTCAAAAAGACATATGACATGTAATCCAATCCCGCATGCGCTGTGTAAGCCAATTACGGGGCTCAAAAAACGAATTGACGTTCGTCATCAACGATTGTTTGATTTGTGACATAAAACCTTAACCCTGTTGCCAAATAATTGTTTAATATAAAATCCATTAGGATAAGTTTTCTCAAAAATAGTTCCAGATATTTTTTAAATAAAAAAAACATTACTTGGCTTAAAAGTGTAATGGAATCTAAACATGCGATGTCAACAGCCAGACATTGCCAAAAATCATTGGAGTGTTTTATTAAAGGAACTTGATTTATAGTATTTCATGTTTTGACTGCGATAAAGTTTACAATTATTAAATAACCGACTAAATAGCCACAAACATATGAAAAATTCTAGTACTGCTCTAAACAAGCATATTGTTACTGATAACCACAACCCAAATTTTAATGGCACCAAAGTTTTAGCGTA